>JAVJIF010024059.1:0-62031 GCA_038442645.1 Agave tequilana | reverse complement strand
TTTTGTTTGAGAGAAGCGGAGCGCTATTTATAGCGCTCCGGGAGGGGTAAAATAGTCCGAACCCAACCAAACGGTTGCAACTGCTCGTTCTGAACTGTTGCAATGGTTCGTTTCAGATAGCAAACCGCCCAACTGTTTGCGGCGGTGACAGCAGTTACGTTGATTCGGGTTCGGATCCGGATGGCAGAGCGGGTATGATTCGCGATAACCCATACCCTTGAGACCAGGTTCAAAAAGAATTGGACCGGGTAGGGAACCCGAACCCGAACCGGCTCCAGCGCAGGCTGGCCGCCACCGACGGCGGCGCGCGTGCGTGTGGGCAAGGTTTCCCCCTAATCGTGCGCGAAAACTCTAAGTACCCAAAGGACACACCCTTTGTTCCCAATTTTCTCTATTTAAATACTTCAAACTTCCATGCCATGGCCATGTGGGACTAAATGTTTTTAGCTACCTTTAGTCTCCTTTTGGCTTTGAATTAGGCAAACTTTAAACTTGGATATCTCATTCATTCGAAGTCGGAATTGAACATGTGAATATACCACGTTCATCCCCAATGGAAGGAGAACACACTCCAACCATTATCCAATTGATTCTATCAACGGATCTCGCCGTAATTCAACTCAAAGATTCACATATATTCTTCATATTTCCCAATAGTTCTTACCCCTTAGCTTCTTGATCGATTAAAATTTCCTTTGCGCACAATCAAACATGTAGATCATAAATCACTTCATCATCACTTCTTTCACACAATTTTATCCATAACATCTCTCAATAAAAGTATCAAATAATAGAAAATATTAGACCCATTAGGAAAGGTCATGTGTTCATATTAGAAGAAAAATCTAATATAAAAATGTGCTATGACGCATGAAACCTATTGTAATGTTTACTCACCTTTAGTAATACTCTAAACATTTCAATAATAAAATCAATTAAAAATCAATCAGATAGAATGTCTCACCGGCTCCAATCAAGAGCAGGTGTTTCAATTAATGCCTTAATCTTGTTCTCCTCATCAATCTTGCTAGCAGGAGAAACATCTACTACTGGATTACTCGGCTGAGCAGGCACCATTTCAGGAGTAGCATACAAAACATTGCCAAACTCATCCCACTCTTATTCTTCTGGCTGCAGAATTTGATTCACAATTACAACCCATTCCACCACTAAAACATCACAAGCTAATAAAATTTCTAAGTGAAGATCTATAAAACTTACATATTTCATGGTAGCAGATGAACCAGCAACAAACATATTACTTTGAGATGGAAGTTCCTCTGCCTTATCTTACACTATTTTTGGCCTGCATATAAATGCACATTCTCAAAACTGGTATCATAGTAGCAAGGAACTCCCTGCATTGTCTTAATATTACTAAATACTTTGATACCAACAATCAAAGTTTGTCCTCCACATAATATTCAGATTCTTAAATCTTTGATATATACTAATGCCAAACGTATATCATCAAAAGATCAGAATCAAAGTGCGAGATAGTACTCATCTGGTTCATTAACGATAGTCTTATGAGGCCTCCAGGCACACGCCTAATCAACACTGGTGTATTTTAGGTATCATTTCAGCCTCGTCAACATACACTGAAAGTAGTGACAATCACAAAGTTCATAAAAACCCAGAATAATATTTAAACAATCATATTCACCACGAGCCAAAGTAATCCATTCCAGTATCTTATGGTTTGTTGCAGTTCTTGATGTAATTTTCTCTTCGCAAAGAATCTATGGAGCTCTTTGAGAGCAGCGGGCAGCCTTCTGGACTTCTTTGTTGGTCACCACAGGAGATGATTTCCTTGAGGCTTGGGCAGCAGCATATGCCTTCGACAATGTTGCAGAACCAGCCCCAGCTTTTGCACTGCGCTCTCTGCTCAGCCTGCCCCCCGAACTGATATTCAGAGCCCAGGGAAACTCTGGGCAGAAAAATGCCACCGTACCCATATGCACAACCCCACATTTAAGGTCTGCAACACTGGCCAGATCCCTTCTCCTCTCTGCTTCTTGCAGAGTAAACAACAGATCCTCTCGGTGCTGCTTCAACCTCCGTATTTCATCAATTCTTTCTTTCTCATTTCTGTATTTCATCCTCAAAGGATGCAGCTTCTCCCTCAGATCATCCAGTTTCCTTCAGAGCTCAATGCCATCCAAGGAAGAAGAAGGAAAGCATGGAAATGGGGTTGCTCCAGTGAGAGAGAGAGAGATGCCTGCAGAGTAAACAACAGTACCTTTTTCTGGGTAGACTTGGACGTCTCCGGGCAATGCTACCTCCATCTTCAACTTGAAGCTTGAAGAGGCACCAATCCACCCTGTTAACAGTCAAAACAGGCCTGATTCAATTCTCCAGAGCCTGTCAGAGAACTGTTTCAGTCTGAACACAGACACCCTCAAATACCGTCGACGACACTCAGGACACCATTATTGATACGGAGAGCAGCAGTGGCCGGGATTGAAAAATCAACATGCCCAGGTGAATCACTGAGATTGATAGGGTACTCCTTGTCTGACCTCTGTCCCTTGCATGATTTCAATGATCCCCAGCTCTTATAACGAAGACAACAATAGCATTAGCTTGCCAAGTAGCATTAGTTTGCCTACTCAAGTTACTGTCATCTAGAAGTGTTTCCTAACTGCTAACTCCACCGCTGTACTCTTCCCACCAACAAAACCACTCCAATATTTGTGTCTTGAACTCACCCAAATCACAATTGCATACCACGGAATTTCTATCAGACATTTTATCAAACATCTCCAAATCAGCTGATCCCAGTTAAAGAAATGATTCAAAGTTGTAGAGCCTGTCCAGCTGCCTCTCTGCAAATGCTTGCAGAGAAGATTTTTCTTGGACCTGGACCATTTCCCCTGTGCTCTTCTCCTTGGCATTTCATCGAGCACCTTCTTCAGTCCCCATGTTCTGAACATCCTCATCACCCCCATATTCATCCCCATCTACCGAGACCACAACAGACGCAGCAGCAGCAACAGTACCAATAGCACCCAAGATTTCTTCAGCATCCCAAACCTCTTTCATGAGCTTGCACAGACTCTCAGTTGCAGCCTTCTTTTGTTTTTTCCCCTCATCAACATTTTCTCATCATTCTTGACTAGCTCTCCCTCATCAAATTCTCCACCAGGATCAAAAGCTGACGCATGGCTATCACCATCGAATGCATCCACCCTGCTATCTTGGTCATCGGCAACCAGATGTGCACATGCACCAACAATGAGGGTTGGGAAGCTCTGAAAGAGCCGACTTTTCTGGCAGTGTCATCACCATCAGAGTCACAATTCTGGTTAGGCACCTTTCCTATCAGTACAACATCAGCATTCTTCATATAATTATCAAGCTCATTCTCTCCTTTGAAACCCACATTCTCCTCCCATACGAAGAGTTTCATCCACATTACCATCATCTAAGTCTCAAACGGGTGCTGAATCACCTTGCTCTTTTGCATGATCCTCTGTAGGAAACACACATTAGTGTTTAAAATAATCTTTACAAGAAATGTCAGTAACTTGAAAAGAACTTAACAACCATAGAAAAAAATCAGAAATGCAAAGGCAAACACAAAATTTTATTCTGATTCGGTCCTCTTGACGTATATCCGGTCCCCAAGTAAACTGTTTGAAAATTTCTTCTCTTAATTTTGATGCATATACACATTTAACAAACAACTGCCATTCTGCACACCTTTTTTCCACACCGAGAAAACCTTCCTTTACAATAAGTACAAAAGTTCCTATAAGCGTTAAATTGATTATGGAAGGTATCTATTTATGGCTTATATAATATCTCTCAGAATTTCTTCACATGACTTTGAATTGGGTGAAGAAATAGGCAATTGGAAGAGAGTTCAAGTTGATAGAATTTTGAATTTTTAAAGTCTAAAAAGAGAATTTGAATTGTAGATCCAAGAGAGAGGGGTGCCTCTCTATTTATAGTGGAGTGGATAATTGTAAATCACTTATTTAGAATTTCAAATTCAAATAATATAGCTATTGGAGAAGAGAGAAAAATTAGAATCATACAACAGTTATAAACTATTAGATTAGTCGACTAGTCAAGTGTCTGTTAGACACATAAGTCGACTAGAATAAGATATAAGTCAACTAGACTGAGTCAACAAAATATAAGATATTCTCTGTAAAGATCTATTAGTCAACTGATAGGGAGTTATAGTTGACTAGACTGAGAATCATAATTGAACCAAAGTTTATGTAAAAAAGTTTTTAGTCAGCTTATATGAGGGATAGTCGACTAGACTGAAGAAGAAGTTTCTGTTGGGTCTATAAGTCGACTAGACTGAGATTTCAGTTGACTAGACTGAATTTACAGAAACATGTATCCGTGTTCTGATATATATTAGTCAACTAGTCAAAGGTTATATCAGCTAGACTGAGAAAAGGACAACTTTGTAGTCGACTAATCTGACATTCAATTGACTAATATTGTTAATTAATGAGTTTTTCTTATTGGATCCATTTCAAAACCTGACTCAATTGACTTACACAACTCATACCCGAACTCTAAGTCATCTAATCCTAGCCATTGATCCAAGATCTAACAATCCACCATATCCTATATCACTCACCTCTCTATTAAAAAGCCAAGACCCTAGTTCACTCTCCGCACTACTCTCGGCCAGAGCCCAGTCGACCAGCCCTCTCCCAGCAGCAACTCAGTCGATCAGAAGTTCCACATTCATCTCCTCTTCACTTCCTTGATATTGTAAGCATCTTTGTCCCTATCTTCTTTTTTTAATCATATCTAAGTCTAAGAAATCAAAATTGTTCCATCCTCATCTGAGGATTATCATCATTTCCTGAAAAAGCCTAGTCTTGCAGAAGATTATTTATGATGATCTGTCTTAGAAATCATTCTAGAGAGATTGTTATTTTTCTGATTTCATATTATATAATCTTGATTTTTACGTCAAACAAGCTGGATTATTTGACCTCTTTATAATGGATGCTAAAACAGTTTTTTATCCATTCTTAATTCACTTGTTTTATACAAACATGTGTCTCTCTATCACGACACTAGAATTGATATTGAATCACTTAATACTCATGTTAAAGGGACTAAAATTGAACTCACAATCAAGAGTATTGGAAAGATCTTTCACATCCCACATAAAAGACTTTCTTTTAGTGAGATCGACATGTCCGATGATGATATTCTATCAAAAATATTTCGCCTAGGTCAAGGTCCTCCTATGGCTAACAAACAAACTCGAAACTACTGCTAAACTTATAGGAAGAATCCTTGCATATAATATCTGCCCAAAAACTTGTAGTTTTAACTTTTTCTCTTATGATCTTGCTGCATGTGTATATGCTATCATGGGTGGACTTGATGTTAATTGGCTTGTATCATCTACAATACTATTACCAAACAACAAACCTCATTCCTCCCTTATAGTGCATTTTTGACACAAATTTTCAAAAAATTTCATGTTAATCTTGAAATTGTTGGCCCAGAGGCCTTCCACTCTAGTTTTGATGATGATTAACTCATGTAGTTATGTGTACTAATAATCTTGTGATTTTAGTTTCAGATCATTAATCAAGATATTAGTAGGTGATTAGCTTCAACAAGATGACTTGGAAGCTTTCACATGTTGATTCAAGAGCCCGAGCGTTAAAGATCATATATAGCACTTGCTCGGCGGATCAAAGAGTTTTGGATCGAGTCGGCTTGGAGATTACGCTCGACAAGAAGACTTCGGTACCTAGTTTAGTTTTGTGTTTAGATCCAAATTGTAAAGATTAGAATAGTATGATATGCTCAAGTTCACAACACACGTTTCATATTTGGAATATTGGTTTTCGGTTTTTCCGTTTTTGGTTTAACCGATCTTGGTTTTCATGAATAGATAGATCAAAACAAGTTTACATGGTTTAATGTATATGAGATTTGTTCTATATACATGCATGCTTCAACTATTTAAACAAACTTAGTTTGATAGTGTATTTCATGTGTTTTATGTTTTGGTATTTCTAACAAAACATATTTTTGGAATTAATGTCAAAAACATGGATACATATATGTTTCATGTATATAGGATTTCTATCCATATGCATCATGCCTAAATGTTGTTTAATATCATGTTTTTATATTTGGATAAGTTTTGGACACAATGTATTTTCTATTCAAAAATTCAAGTTTTAGAAAATACAAGTTTTGGATTTTGGTAAAAATGATAAGACACAAAATGTTTAAAAATGTTTGTTATTTGTGATGAAATTTTTATCACATGTTTATATTTCAATATAAAATGAGAAAACTATTTTTTGTCATTTTTACAAGTTTTATGGATTTATTAAATATTTTTCCATCATGTTTTCTGACCCAGGACACTGGCTGACAGGCCAGGTCGGTCGACCGTGCGGTCGGCCGAACCAATGGCCGTCGACCCAGCGGTCGACCGACGTGCACAGAACTGTGCACGTCTGGCAGCACAGTGGGACGGTCGGCCGGCTGGCCGACCGGACCAGAGAGCAGTGCTCTCTGTTCTTTTCGGTCGACCAGGCGGTCGACCGTCAGTTGCCAACGGTCAAAATGTGACCGTTGGACGGTCGACCGGGCGGTTGACCGGCAGTTCATTTTTGGCAGTTTCTGCTACCAACGACTATATTTTTCTGGGGGCTATAAATACCCATTATGGCCAGTTTTCTATAAGATTTTTTGGGCGAATTTTTCCTTACTCTCTGGTGTTTTCACAGCAATCAAAAGAAGTTTTTGGACTTAAATTGAACAATCTATTTGGTGTTTTTGCTAGTGTTTGGAATATCAAAGAAAGGGTTTTTAGGAAAAGATTTTGATTCAACTTCTATATCTTGGTTTCAGTTTTTCCCAAGGATTTTCTTTGTGATTTTGATTTTCATTCCATTGGTTTTCTCCACACTTGGGCTACATCTACTTTCTTATTCTATAGGATCTTTGTGTGGGAGAAAGAGATTGTTTGTGGTTGTTTGTTAGACCACCAAGTTATAATCCCAATCTTTGCTTGGCTTTGTGCCTTTGGGTTGTATCCCTCAAGTTGTGAGGTGATCCTTGTGTTGCTTTGTGCTAATTCCTCAAGTTGTGAGGTGATAGTTTGTTGGCTTGGAGTTGTGCCTCAAGGAGGAGGTTGTGTTTGTAAGGAGAGGAGTTGGGTACTCCTTGTAATTGTTATTGCCCCAAATCCTCGATGGAGGTTCCCTTTGTGGGAGTCCTTTGTGGACAAGATAGTGGACTTAAAATCCTTCTGGGTGAAGGCGGGGATGTAGAGCTGGGTGCTCGAACCTCGAAACTTATCTTGTTGTTTGCGCTTGATCCTTGGCTCTTGCTCTCTCTCTCTTTACTTTGTGCCTTGCATCTATTCATATTGTTCATTCATAATTATTTGCTTGGCTTGTTTGAGTGTGCATCTCTTATTAATTGCAATTAGTTTTTAAATTCCGTATTAAGTTCATTAGATTAGCATAATCACCTATTCACCCCCTCTAGGTGATTTTCAATTGGTATCAGAGCCTCCGCTCCTGATATTTAGGTTTAACCACCTAGGAGTGAGATCTTGGTTTGCTAATCTTCATTTGCATTATTCATTTGCACACATTTAGTTTGCACTCATGGATAGCTCTCCTATGTGTGATTTTGCTAGACATGATAAGTGGATGGCCAAGATGAGTAGTCATTTAAAAAGCTTAGGACATCTAGTTTATCAAGCCTCCACTATGGAATCATTCCCTAATAGTAGCAAGCATAAAAAGGCTAATGCATTAGCACTTAAAACACTTAGAGCATCTCTTAATGAAGATCTTTTACCGGTGTTTGATCATTATGATTCGACTTTTGTAGTTTGGAGCATATTGACTTCTCCCGAGCTACCAAGGATCATCAACAAGTTGAGAAGATCTAGTAGAGGCATGTCCGACGAGCATTGCCTCATGGTCCAAGGGAAAGACTCCCTTGAGATACAATCGGATTCTCAACTAGATGATTGCTCTAGTTCCTATTGCGATGGTTGTTTAGAAACTCAAACCTTAAATATAGAACTTGCCACAAAACTTGAAATTTTTTGGAAAAACATAATTTTTTGAAAAAGAATAATCTTGAACTAAAAAAAAAATGAAGGATTTATGTTCAACTTTTGAATCGATTTTGCAAGAGAAGGAAGAGATTACTAGTGAACGTGACTCACTAAGATCTCAACTAGACCTTGCCCTAAAAGAGATTGATGTTTTAAAAGGCAAAAATGATTGTGATGATGTTGTGAAAAACGATGAGGTTTTATCTTCAAAATTGGATTTTGTTTTAAAAGATAACATTGTTTTGAAAAATGAAATTGATTTCATTACAAAAGAATTGGATTTAGTTTTAAAGAAAAATGAATCTTTAAAATTGATATTGATTCTCATGTGTGCCATACTAGTGTAGCTTCTTCTTCTAGCACACCTTTTGCATGCTCCACTTTATCTTCAACTATTGAAAATGATATAAATGTTTTGAAGAAAAGTGTAGATTGTTTGGGCTCCACTTTGAGCCAATGTACTTCAAATCATACACACTTGGAAACCTTGGTTCGTAAGAAACAAGGTCCATTTTTACATGTACACCCTCCACGGCATACACATGCTTCCCACGGTCACCACCATTACATGTATGCTCATGTGTACACATGTACACATTGTGGTCGAAAAAGCCACCTTGCTAGATTTTGCTATGATCGTTTACATATTGAAAATTTAGCAAATAATCTTGTTTGGGTTAGGAGAGATACTAACCCCTATGGACCCAAAAGAAAATGAATACCAAAGACCACCCCTAAAATTTTTGATGTAGGTGTGGGCTCTCGCATCACGTGAGAGTAACGGTGCCTTGGAGTGAATGCGTTCCGTGCTTAAGAGAAAACAAATTTGGATGCATCACTTTCAAGGGAAGTTTGGTGGAGGAGGACCACCATTGGTTTGGAGAACTAGAGAGGTGCCTTCATCGGTTTTGGTATCAATCTCTAACTCCCGTTTTTATTTACATGCTTTCATGTCATTGATTTATAGCATGTCATGTTTAAAGCTCATTATAATTATGCCATGTAATTTAGATTAGTGATATACATGTATAGTATTTGAGACACCCATGTTTAATATGGATCATATTTTTGTGTTCTCACCATTGTTTAGCTATCATGTTAATCATAGCTCTAATAACATGTGAATTTGCATAATAATCATGTTTATGTTTATCATGTTGATTTATATCTTGGTTTTATGCTTCATGTGTTGATTACATGTTTAAATGTTAGTTTTCATTATGACTAGAATTTATACTTGTGCATATAGTGGGCCACAAATAAACCTATATATGTTTGGGCTTGATTGCTTATTTGAACCCATTAGATGTGCTAGTATAGTCTAATTTTGATGATTCATGCATTTTAAACTTGTATTCCTATTTTTGGATTTGTTTTATGAGTTTTCATTTCATGTATATGTTTATTTTACCAAACTTCAAGGTATACATGTATACCCTTTGAGTCATTTGCCTTTCATGCAAATCTATATTTATAGACTCAATTGTATTTAGGGATATGTATGTATACTTCTTGTGTTGACAAATCATACATATACCTTGAAATGAAATTTGTTTTGGTGAAAATTTAGTTTTTTCTTGATTTCGTGTTTATTTGTTTAACTTCATGTATATGTCTATTTTATCCAAATTATTATTATACATATATATCCTTTTTGAGCCACGTGCCTTCATGCATATATCTTAGTGGACTCGTTGTGTTTGGATATGTATGTATACTTTAGTTTGTATAAGACATACATATACCTTAAAGATTAAATAATTTTGATAATTTTCATTGTTTCAAGGAATTTCATATGAGCTTAATTGAATATTTTCATGTTGATATGTGTCACATTATATTTGTACACTCACTTTATTAGTTTACTCATGATTTGTATTCATGAGACTATGATATGGGCTTTATGGACTTTGAGTGTTTAGTGATCATGTGATTTACATGTGTTTCATGAAAAATAATTTTTGTTTTTCCTTACTTGAAGGATTTCGTACTAGTTTAAAATTTTTTCCCTTTAACTAGTTCGTATTCTTCACTATAGTAGAGATTTTCAAACACACTTTATTTTCAAACCTATTTTTTGAAAACCCCTACATTCAAAGGGTGGTTGGATGGGAGATCATGTTTATGTATGCTTTAAAATGAAAATCATTTAAAACTTGTGCATGGTTGGGTGGTAGTTATATGATGTATACACTTGATCATTATTGTTGTTTCAATTGGTATCATTGGACTCTTTCAATTGGTATCAATTTTGACCTTTCTTATATACTCATATATGTTTGTATGTATGTATGCTTTCATTTTAAAGAATATCAATTTCAATTGGTATCTATTTTTCATACATATATGTTTTATTTGTGCTTATTATATCCCTATATCTTTAAGCACAAAATCTTGTTTATGCTAGTGCTTGAGCTTCAATTTTGTTTCCATTGATTAGTTTTCAATTGCTTTTCAATTGGTTCAATTTTCAATTGGTATCTTATTTCAAGCCTGTGCATATGTTTTGTTGATAATTCATAAAGAGGAAGAAAACTTGTATTTCATCTTTCAATTAGTATTTGTTTTCCACTCCCATACTTTATGATTGAAAATTTTAAATTTGGTATCATATGTTCAAAATGAAAAATATTTACAATTGGTATCAAAATTTTTGTTTAGACATTCAAAATTTATTATGTTTAATTTCAATTGGTATCAAGATTTTCATGTGTTTTGCTTAAAATTGGTATCAATATTTTTTTTTTGTTTCCTTTCAATTGGTATCAAGATGCTATTCTTTAACATATTTTCAATTGGTACCTTAATTAAATGTCACCCTATTTGGTTTTTGTTTTTGTTTTAGACAAAAAGGGAAAATATTATTGTTATTAACCCTTTATTGATTCATTGTTTCGAACAATAAAGGGAGAAAAATTTATTTGATTTAGTTTTGCTTTTACCCTTTATTGATGATTGTTTCTTTGTATTAAAAACGGGAGAAGATTTTGTTTTATTTTGGTTTTTACCCCTTCTTGATGATTGACAAAAGGGGGGAGAAAGATTTTGAGTTTGATTGAGTTTTATATATGCATGTTTATGTTTTGCATATATTAAGTTTAATTTAGTTTAATTTAATTGGTATCTAGAGCATGTTTTGTTTTTAAACATTTCATTGGTATCTAGAGCCTCTTATTGTTTTTAAACATTTCATTGGTATCTAGAGCCTCTTATTGTTTATGCATTTCTATGCATTCATGTTTAAGAGCCTTCATTGTATATTCATTATGTTCATTTGGTTATGCATGAGTTAAGGGGGAGCTTCTTTGAAGCTTAACTTTAATCCATGCATATATAACTCCATGAGTTTTGTCATCATCAAAAAGGGGGAGATTGTTGGCCCAGAGGCCTTCCACTCTAGTTTTGATGATTATTAACTCATTTAGTTATGTGTACTAATAATCTTGTGATTTTAGTTTCAGATCATTAATCAAGATATTAGTAGGTGATTAGCTTTAACAAGATGATTTGGAAGCTTTCACATGTTGATTCAAGAGCCCGAGCGTCAAAGATCATATATAGCACTTGCTCGGCGGATCAAAGAGTTTTGGATCGAGTCGGCTTGGAGATTGCGCTCTACAAGAAGACTTCAGTACCTAGTTTAGTTTTGTGTTTAGATCCAAATTGTAAAGATTAGAACAGTATGATACGCTCAAGTTCACAACACACACGTTTCATGTTTAGAATATTGGTTTTCGATTTTTCCGTTTTTTGTTTAACCGATCTTGATTTTCATGAATAAATAGATTAAAACAAGTTTACATGGTTTAATGTATATGAGATTTATTCTATATACATGCATGCTTCAACTATTTAAACAAACTTAGTTTGATAGTCTATTTCATGTGTTTTATGTTTTGGTATTTCTAACAAAACATATTTTTGGAATTAATGTCAAAAACATGGATACATATATGTTTCATGTATATAGGATTTCTATCCATATGCATCATGCCTAAATGTTGTTTAATATCATGTTTTTATATTTGGATAAGTTTTGGACACAATGTATTTTCTATTCAAAAATTCAAGTTTTAGAAAATACAAGTTTTGGATTTTGGTAAAATGATAAGACACAAAAATATTTAAAAATGTTTGTTATTTGTGATGAAATTTTTATCACATGTTTATATTTCAATATAAAATGAGAAAACTATTTTTGTGTAATTTTTACAAGTTTTATGGATTTATTAAAATATTTTTCCATCCTGTTTTCTGACCCAGGACACTGGCTGACAGGCTAGGTCGGTCGACCGTGCGGTCGGCCGAACCAATGGTCGGTCGACCCAGCGGTCGACCGACGTGCATAGAGCTGTGCACGTCTGGCAGCACTGTGGGATGGTCGGCCGGCCGGCCGACCGGACCAGAGAGCAGTGCTCCCTGTTCTTTTCGGTCGACCGGGGGGTCGACCGTCAGTTGCCAACGGTCAAAATGTGACCGTTGGACGGTCGACCGGCAGTTCATTTTTGGTAGTTTCTGCTGCCAACGGCTATATTTTTCTGGGGGCTATAAATACCCCATTAATGGCCAGTTTTCTATAAGATTTTTTTGGGCGAATTTTCCTTACTCTCTGGTGTTTTCACAGCAATCAAAAGAAGTTTTTGGACTTAAATTTAACAATCTATTTGGTGTTTTTGTTAGGGTTTGGAATATCAAAGAAAAGAGCTTTTGGAAAGATTTTGATTCAACTTCTATATCTTGGTTTCAGTTTTTCCCAAGGATTTTCTTTGTGATTTTGATTTCCATTCCATTGGTTTTCTCCACACTTGAGCTACATCTACTTTCTTATTCTATAGGATCTTTGTGTGGGAGAAAGAGATTGTTTGTGGTTGTTTGTTAGACCACCAAGTTATAAACCCAATCTTTGCTTGGCTTTGTGCCTTTGGGTTGTATCCCTCAAGTTGTGAGGTGATCCTTGTGTTGCTTTGTGCTAATCCCTCAAGTTGTGAGGTGATAGTTTGTTGGCTTGGAGTTGTGCCTCAAGGAGGAGGTTGTGTTTGTAAGGAGAGGAGTTGGGTACTCCTTGTAATTGTTATTGCCCTAAATCCTCGGTGGAGGTTCCCTTTGTGGGAGTCCTTTGTGGACAAGCTAGGGACTTAAAATCTTTCTGGGTGAAGGCGGGGATGTAGAGCTGGGTGCTCGAATCTCGAAATATATCTTGTTGTTTGCGCTTGATCCCTTGGCTCTTACTCTCTCCTCTCTTTACTTTGTGCCTTGCATCTGTTCATATTGTTCATTCATAATTATTTGCTTGGCTTGTTTGAGTGTGCATCTCTTGTTAATTGCAATTAGTTTTTAAATTTCACATTAAGTTCATTAGATTAGCATAATCACCTATTCACTCCCCCTCTAGGTGATTTTCAGAAAGTATACCTAGAAGGGGGTGAATAGGTGTAGTGCTAATCTAGGACAAATAATGTGAAATTAAAAACTTAATTGTAAAACACACACTATGTGTAACCAAGAGTGAGTCTGAATTCCCTGTGAAGGGCTCTGGAACTACTACTCACGATTGTTCTGAATTACAAATTAAGGTGTTTCAATAGCTCTCTTGATTAAACACTAGTATGGGCACACATATAATATCAAGCATATGAAGATGAACAATAATAACGATACAAGATATAAAGAGAGTAGAGAGTTTAGAGAAAGAAGATTAAACATAAACAGAAAGATATGTTTCGAGGTTCGAGGCACTGCTCTATGTCCCTACCTTCACACAGAAAGATTTTCACTATGTACATATAGAACCTTCCACAAAGTGACCTCCATGGAGAAATTACAACTTACACAAAGGAGTGTATAACTCCAACTCTTAAACAATTCTCTACACTAGAGGAGCACAAAGCAAAGAAAGATATACAACTTGGTGATCACAAAGATCATAAACACAACTTGGTGATCTAAAGAGATCACAAGCAATTCTTGGTGATCTAAAGAGATCACAAACAAAGCCTCTCACAATATAAGATCCTAGAGGATAGATTTTGAATGAAAAGCTCAAGTATGTGAGTGCACAAAGTTTTTGGAAAAGAAAACATAAAGAAAACTCTTGTGAAAACTTTAGAAATGATATTGAAATTTTAGACAAGAAACTAGAATCCCAAAACTTATTTTTTTATTTTTCAAAATTTTGAAAAAAATAAAGATTTTGATTTTGAAGCTCAAAAACTTCTTTTAAAAACTTGCTGAAAAATGCTTGAGAAGATGGGAAAAATTACTTTTGAAAATCTTATGGAAAACTGACCTCAAAACCCATATTTATAGGGGTTTGAAAAATATAGCCGTTGGGTCAAAACATGCCCAGACATGCCTGTCAGTCGACCAGCCAACGGTCGAATTTTGACTGTTGATCGGGACTAACCTGAGAGTTGGGTTGATCCAGTCGGTTGACCATGGATCGACCGACCCCAAGGCAAAGGGCTGTGCACGCCCTTGTGCACATTCAGTCGACCGACCGGTCGACCGCCAATGGCCAAAAACAGGATTTATAGGTTAGAAAAATTGGACTTTTAAACACTTATAAATTCTCATAAACTTCATAAATTTCACAAAAATAAGTTCATGTAAATATATGATGTACAAATATGTTTGATCAAATATCAAGTCATATTACAAACAATTTGAATTATTTTTGAGGCATATAAATTTAAATTTAAACTAAAAAAACCGTATTTTCCAAAAACTTAAACTTTGAAATGGAAATATGATTTTTCATAAACTTGTATAAATACAAAAATAAAATATTTGAAACACATTTTTAAGCATAGTGTGTATGGATAGAATCTAATACACATATAAATGATATATTTTTATTTTTGACAATAAATCTCAAATAAATTTGATAAAAAGAAAACTTTAAACAAATGACTAGATTTACATCAAAATAAGTTTTTCTAAACATATCTAGCATAGATGTATATGAATGAAATTCAATATACATGTAAAGCATGTAAACTTTTTTTTATTCTATCTATTCATTAAATCTATAGATATATTCTTGAAACTCAAAAGACCGGTTAAACTGAAACCAAACTATTAAACTTATGTGTGTGAATACTTGAGCATATCAAAACTAAACTATCCTTACACAAGATCTAAATAATAAACTAAACAAACCTAGAGACAAGTCTTCTTCTCCAAGTCAATTTGATCCAAACTCGATCCATGAGCTTGACTCCTCTTGAGTACTAGATGCGATCTTGAAGCGCGAGCTCTTAAATCAACATGTGATAACTTCAAAACTTAACTTTGAATCATTTGTCGAAGCTAAATACCTACTAAAATCTTGATCAATAACTGAAACTATATAAACACAAGATCATTAGTTCTTAACTTCATAAGTTAGTCATCATCAAATTAAGGTGAAGGGCCTTTGGGCTAAAAATCTCCCCATTTTTGAGGATGACAAAACTTATGAGGTTATATATATATATATATATATATATATATATATATGTATATATATATACGGATTAAAATTAAGCTTCAGAGAAGCTCCCTCTTAACTTATGCTTAGCAAAAAAAACATAAAGATATTCAATTTAGCTAAATTACAAAAATATTCAATAAAGCTTATAAATAAAAACACATGTATATATGCATAAACAATTAAGAAAACATGCATATATAAACACAACTTTTCTCTTCCCCTTTTTGTCAATCATTAACAAAGGATGAGGAAAAACAAACAATACCAATAAAAATATAATTTGAAAGAAACCAATTGAAAGAGAAACTATCTTTTTACCAATTGGTACGAATGAAAGAGATGATACCAATTGAAGATAAATTTTTAAAAAAAAATTTTAGGTAAACACTAAAATTATTTTGCAATATAGATACCAATTTGAGAATAATATCAATTAATGATTATTAATACCAATCTTGAAAAGTTAGCATTTTTTAAAACGAAATATTTTTCTTCATAAAGAGTGGGAGTAAGATGCCAATTGAAAATCAATACAATTTAAAAATAAATTAAAAAATTTCTCTCCTTTTATGAAATACCAAAAAAAACTAATGCATGAGCTTGTAAAAGTACCAATTATCATTAAGAAAATGAATCAAGCTCAGCATGAAGCAATTTGTGTTATAAATCATATATATAAATATTTTTAATTTAGCACAAGAGATTATATATATATAGTGAGTTGATCCCCTAAGAATGGTTCTCACGAATTCATGTGAGAACTTTCACGTGGGCCGTCAGATCTGATAGAGATCTAGTTTTATTTGATTTGATCTATCAGATCCGATGACCCACGTGAAAGTTCTCACAGAAATCCGTGAGAACCGTCTTAGAGGATCAGCTCCCTATATATATATATATATATATATATATATATATGATCAATTTAAATACCAATTGAAATATGATGCATACATATATCGAAAATAAGTATGAGTATGCAAAAATTAATTTCATGATATGTATGTGTATAACTCATAACTACCACCCTATCATGCATATGTTTAAAGAAATATTCAATAAGAGCATATAAGGCATGGTCACCCATCTAGCCACCCTTATAAGATAGAAGTTTTCAAAAATAAGATTTGAAAGTAATTTTAATATAGGCTAAAACTCTACCAATTGAAGAATATAAAACTAGTTTTATGATAATTTTGAAAACTAGTACGAAATCCTTCAAGTAAGTAATAAAAATAAATATTTATCTCATGAAAATATGAAAATTACACGAGCATCGACACTCAAAGAGCTATGAAGCACAAAGATTCTCATGAATCCAAAATCATGAGTAAACAAGATATAGAGCGCACAAGAATCATGAAATAAGCATAATCATGGAGATAAGACAATAAATCTCAATCAAAATTTCTTTATCATAAACATGAAAATCATAAAAATTTAATTTTTATCAAAACAACAAAAACTTCAAGGTATATGTATGTTTTGTCAAAATTAAAGTATACATATATATCCAAACATGACATGAGTCCACAAAAATAGTATATGGTACGTAATATAAGTGACTCAAGAATAGAACATGTACATCATATAGTTTTGGTCAAAATATACATATACATGAAGCTAAACACAAAAACATGCACAAAATAGAGAATACAAATGTAAATGAAAGAATCATTAAAACTGGGTTATACAAATACATATAATGAGTACATATGAGTAATGAAACACTCAAACATAATAATCAAGTATAGCTCACTACTTGTACAACTATAAACACAAGTTTTAATGGAAGTAACATTTAAATATGTAATCAAAATATGAAGCACAGAAATAATAAAATATGATTGAAAAATAAATATGATCATTAGTATAAATACAAATATTATTAACACGAGGATATACATATATAGTGAAATAATAATTGAGAACACAAAGAGCATGAATCCATATAAGCATGGGCGTATCTCAAATACTATATATATATATATATATATATATATATATATATATATATATATATATATATATATATATTACAAGTCAAATAAATATTGCTAAACATAATGAACATGAAAATTAAGACATGCTAAAAATCAATAATGAGAAAGCATTAAATAAAAATGAGGAGTTAGAGATAGTTACCAAACCAAATGAACTAATCTCTATATCTCCAAATTATGGTAGTTCTCCTGCCAAAACTTCCTTGATAGTGATGCCTCTAAAGTTTGTCCATTTTGCTCAATCGCATTCACCATCAAGGCATCAAATCTCTCACGTCTTATGAGAGCCCACACCTACATTAAATAAAATAGTAATAGATTTCGGTACCCAAACTTTTTTGGGTCCATAGGGGTTACCACCTTTTCTAATCCAAACATTCTTAATTGCAAAATTTAAAATATATATTCTATCATAACAAAATTTTGCAAGGTGGCCCGTACGTCCATAATGTGTACAAGTGCATACATTAGCATGCAAAGAATCATGTGTGAGCATGATAAGTATGTGTATCTCGAGATTGATGTGCATGTATATGTGGAGTATGTTTCTTTTAAAACATAGATTCAACCTTTTATGGTTCAAGGCACAATGGCTCAAAGTGGAACCCAAACAATCTACATTTTTCTTCAAAGTATGAATATCATTATCAATAGTGGAAGAAGAAGTGAAGCAAGTAATAGAATCAAAAATCTTTTTCACTTTGAAAATAGGAATAGAAATCTTTTCTTTTTGAATCAAAGTGTTTTTCAAAGAATCCTTTTCTTTTGAAATACAATCTAATTCTTTAGTAATCAAAACAATTTTATTTTTCAAGTAATCATTCTCTTTTAAAACAAACTCAGTTTTTGAAGATAAAGCATCATTATTCTTCAAAACAACATCAAAATTATTTTTATTTTTAAAATTTTATTTTCTTTTAATATAAGATCAAGTTGTGTTTTTTAATGTGTCCCTTTTATTGGAAACCTCAACTTTTTCTTGTAAAATCGTATTAAGTTTTAAAAACAAAATTTTATTTTCTTCAGCAATTTGTATTTTTCTAACAAGTTTTCACAAAATATAGAGAACTCTTCATTTAAAGCATGGGCATCCATACTATCATGATCATTTGAAGAGCTAGCACAATCATCAGGATGAGATTCTGAAGTTATCTCAAGGAATATTTTCCTTGGACCATGTAGCATGTTTGCTCGGACTCATCTACTATAGGTTCTCTCTCCATATTCTTTGAAGGTTATTCTTTAAAAGAGCTCAACGTGTTCTATACTGCAAAGGCAGAATCATAATGAGAAATCATAGATAAATAATCTTTGCTTAGTGATTGTCTATGTGCAATCATTGCTTGTGCATTAGCCTCAATATACTTGTCACTACCAAAATATGATTTCTTGGTAATGACAAGATAAACATGCAATCTTAAGGCTTTTAAATATGAATTCATTTTAAATTTTTATATATCGATGTTAGAAACATCATACATGGGTGGAGCAAGAAAATTCATGAGTGCATATAAATATGTGTGCAAAGTAATAAACTAGATTAACAATCCAAGATCACACTTCCAGGTTGTTAAACAGAAAATTAGGAACGCTAGCTCTGATACCAATTGAAAGTATAGCTCGAGGGGGTTGAATAGGTGTAATGCTAATCTAAAACAAATAATGTGAAATTAAAACCTTAATTGCAAAACACACACTGTGTAACCAAGAGTGAGTCTGATTTTCCCGTGAAGGGCTCTGAAACTACTTTTCACGATTCCTCTAAATTATGAGTTGAGGTGCTTCAATAGCTCTCTTGATTAAATACAAATGTGGGCACACATATAATATCAAGCATATAAATATGAACAATAAAAAAGATGCAAGATATAAAAAGAGCTGAGAGGTGAGAGAAAGAGGATCAAACGCAAACACAAGGATATGATTCGAGCTTCGAGCCACTGCTCTACTTCCCCGCCTTCACATATAAGAATTTCTACTATGTCCACACAGGACCTTCCACAAAGAGACCTCCACTGAGAAATTATAACTTACACAAAGGAGTACACAACTCCAACTCTCAAACAATCCGCTACACAAGAGGAGCACAAAGCAAAGAAAGAAATACAACTTGGTGATCACAAAGATCACAACACAATTTGGTGATCTAAAGAGATCACAAACAATTCTTGGTGTTCTGAAGAGATCACAAATAAAGTCTCTCACAATACAAGATCCTAGAGGATAGCTTTTAAATGAAAAGCTCAAGTATGTGAGCGCACGAAGTTTTTGAAAAAGAAAACACAAATAGAACTCTTGGGAAAACTCTAGAAATGATATAGAAATTTTGGATAAGAAACTAGAATCCCAAAACTTTTTTTTTGATTTTTCAAAACTTCAAAACAAAATAAAGATTTTGATTTTGAAGTCAAAAACTTGTTTTAAAAACTTGTTGAAAAATACTTGAGAAGATGGGAAAATTGCTCTTGAAAATCTTATGAAAAACTGGCCTCAAAACCCAAATTTATAAGGTTTGAAAAATATAGTCATTGGGGTCAAAACATGCCCAAACAGGCTTGTCGGTCGACCACCCGGTTGATCGGTCAACGGTCGAATTTTTTACCATTAGAGGCTATCGATCGACCGCTCGGTCGCCTGCCCCTAGGCAACCAGCTTGTCGGTCGACCACTCAGTCGACAGGGACCAACCCGAGAGTTGGGTTGATCTAGTCGATCGACCATGCGGTCGACCGACCCCAAGGCAAAGGGTTGTGCGCATCCTTGTGCACATTCGGTCGACCAGCCGATCGACCGCCAGTAGCCCAAATTAAGGATTTATAGGTTAGAAAATTGGACTTTTAAATACCTATAAATTCTCATAAAACTCTATAAATTTCACAAAAATAAGTTCATATAAATATTTGAAGTACAAATATGTTTGATCAAAGATCAAGTCATATTACAAACAATTTGAACTATTTTTGAGGCATAAAAATTTAAATATAACTAAAAAATCGTATTTCCAAAAACTTAAAAATGGAATCCTATTTTTCCATAAACTTGTATAAATAAAAATATAAGATATTTGAAACATATTTTAAGTATAGTGTGTATGGATAGAATCCAATACACATATAAATGATATATCTTTGTTTTAGATAATAAATCTCAAAATAAGTTTTGATAAAAAAAAAACTTTAAACACATGACTAGATATACATCAAAATAAGTTTTTCTAAATATATGAAGCATAAATATATATGGATGAAATCCAATACACATGTAAACTTGTTTTAATTCTATTTATTCATGAAACCGAGAGATGTATTCTTGAAACTCAAAAAATCGATTAAACTGAAATCAAAACTATAACTTGTGTATGTGTGAATACTTGAGCATATCAAAACTAAACTATCCTTACACAAGAACTAGATAATAAACTAAACAAATCTAGATATATGTCTTCTTCCCCATGTAGACTTGATCCAACACGATCCATGAGCTTGTCTCCTCTTGAGTATTAGATGCGATCTTGAAGCGCGAGCTCTTTAATCAACATGTGATAACTTCAAAAACTTGACATTGAATCCTTTTTTGAAGCTAAACACCTAATATGATCTTGATCAATAACTGAAACTATATAAGCATAAGATCATTAGTATCTTAACTTCATAAGTTAGTCATTATTAAAACTAAGGTGAAGGGTCTTTGGGCTAACAGATTTATCTAGTGAAACCAATGTCATTAGATCTTTTGAGTTATTTGATCATTCTATCCTTCTTAGGATGAAACTCATCAATTTTTAAGCACCTCCACCATCTTCCACTTTTCAAGAATCCCCATCTTACAAAACACCTCATACTTTCACTTCTCATCCATCCCAATCCTCATTCTTTGATGATGCCTACTACAGCACCATTATTGTTGTAGTCTTGAAACTTAAATTCCAACAAGCCTCTATGCATGAATTCCAACAAGCCTCTATGCTTGAATTCCAAGCTTCACTCCTCTCAAACCACAATCTTCTCCTGGAGCACTTGGAATCCATGTCAATCAGAATGGATCACATGCATGTAGATCAGCAAAAGATTCTTTAGATTTTGCAAAATCAATTTCCACCACCACCACCCGTATCCAACTAAAGAAGAAGCTTATGGTCTCAATTTCTTATATGCTTTAGTTGTCTCTTTGTTTAAAATCTTGTTTTATGGTTTGTAATAATTCTATGTTTAAAACATTGTGTTTTATGATCAGTACTTTGTTTTGTAATCACTTTGTGACAGTTTTTGTGTTTTTTAATTCAATATTAGATCTTTGCGCTAAAATTCTGTGATATATTATTTTGTCCTAAGTTCTATGTGTTCTATGGTCTCTTTTTGTTAATAATAAAAAGAGAAACATGTGTTTGTTATTTTGTTATGCTTGTATCATGTATATTGTGCTAATAAGCATTTATGCTGGAAGAGCAATACTAACAATTTTTTTGAAAATACACCTAAAGAAGGGGGGTGAATAGGTGTAATGCTAAGCAAATGCGAAGTAACAATAATTTATACTAAATGATGCAAACCGGTCACTCAAAATAAGAATTGAAGCCGAATTTCCCATGAAGGGCTCTAGAACTTCTCCTCTAAAATTTCTTTAGATTGTGAGTTGAGGTGCTCAATTGCCTTCTTGTTGAGATGAGTAAAGACCGAAAAGTAAGATTAATGAAAGTGATGCAATGATGAATATAATGTAAGCAATAAACAATGTGCAATAGAAGCAACAACACAAGTGCAAGCAATGTAAAGAGATAAAGATCAAGAGACAAGCAACCGCAAATACGAAGAATTTATTTCGTGGTTCAAGCCACCGCTCTACGTCCCTGCCTTCACCATCGTGAAGGATTTCACCATCTACAATAGGATTTTTCACAAAGGGACCTTACAACAAGAAATTTCAATGATCTATACAAGACAAGAGTACACAGCCCCAACACTCAATTCTCTACATAAGAGGTAGCACAAAGCCAATGAGGTTTTACAAAGCTCTTGGTGATCACTAGATCACAAACACTCACCTCTTTAAAAATTCCTATAGGGTCTGTTTGGTTGTCGTAATTGGCCGTAATTCGTAGTTGTAATTGGTAAAGTCTTTTACAATTGTAAATGAGTTACATGTATGTAAATTTTACGGTGTTTGGTTGGTAATATAAAATTGTAAAATGGGAAAGTGTATTGTACTTTACGGTGTTTGGTTGTCGTAATGTATAAGTCGTAAGTGAAAAAGTTGATCACAAAATTAACTATTTGGTAATTTTAAAAGTTTTAATACTACAAATAAATATTAAAAAAGTTAAATATTAAAATTTTTTAATATTAATATAAAAAAATATTACAAATTTGTATGACCACAAAATTAACTGTAACTGGGCTGTAAGTGAGTGGTAACTGGATTGCAAGTGAGTGTTAGTTGAGTTACGTAAGTCTTTTACGAATTACGGTCCAAACAAACGCCGTAGTTGTAACTAGGTAGTAAGTCATTTACGAATTACGGAGTTTTACGCGAAACAAACGGCCCCATAGAGTAGATATAAATTGAAGCTTAAAGAGTTTGTGAGAGTAAAAATTCAGTTGAAAGAATATAAGAGATGAAAACCAATTGAAATAGCTTTAGAATGGAAAGCACTTGAAAACTAAAAACTTGAAAACTTGAAAAACTTCTAAGTTTGTTGAAACATGGTTATGCTTGTATATTCTTGTTATCTCAATCCTATCCCCATGACCCATATATATAGGCAACTAATTAGCCCTGTTAGTTTAGCTCACCAGGTCATTTGGGAAGAGATTTGATCAAGAAAAAGCAAAAATGCCCGTTAGAAAAATAAGAATAAAAGACAGATTCAGAAACTAGCCGTTATAGCTTTTGTCAGAGCTTCAGTCGACCGGCTGATCGATTGACAGTTCATTTCCAGAACTAACCATTGGGCTCGATCGACCAGAGTCAACCCGAGACTATGGTTGAGCCAGTCGGTCGACCCGATCGACCGCTGAGGTTAGCAATTGACTGGTCAGTCGATCGACTAACGTGCACAATCCCAGACCAGATGATCGGTCGACCACTTGGTCAACCGTTCTGGCCTATACTAGGCTACGGTTAACCGAACGGTCGACTGATCTAGGCCAAAACCAGTTTTTCAAACGTTTTGAAATGCAAACTCATTTTTAAAATATTTTGCATTAGCTTAAAAGTTATATGCTAATGCATAGGTAATGAGATACATGTTCTAAACAGGATATATAAATTTTAGAAAATTGGAAATATGTATCAAGTACCTAACACGCAAAACACCAATATGATAAAAACTTGTATTTTCGAAAATGTGTACTTTTGTATATGTAACTTCTTGAGCATCAAATCAATATTCTACACTTTTACATAATATTTTCTTACAAGGTTCTTAGCGACCACAAGTGTCTTCAAGCGGGCTTCTCCAATAGGGACGCCAAGAGCGTTTGAGCTCCAATCCTATCTTGAATAGACTTGAGTCTTCATATACCTTCTTTTTGAGGAAGAAAACTTTTTGAATCTTCTTGAATCCTGAAACACACTTAAACATTTGAACTTGATTAGTAGTAAATAATTACATATGCTTTGTTATCATCAAAATAAGAAACCAATGACTGTAACCTTGGGCCAACAATCTTCCCCTTTTTGATGATGACAAAACGTATGAGTTATTTAAAAATAAATAATAGGAAAGAGCTTAGGAAAGCTCCCCTTCAAGTTATGCTATCTATCAAGTACAAGAAATTATTATGACTACAAATAGATTTGTTAATATAAATAAGTCACATACATGCATATATGAAGAATATCTCAATGTAGAATGATATGTATAAATACCCTACCATCCTTCCATACATCATTCTTCCAATAACATTATGCAATGAATGAAAATAATGAATCATGGCACTGCATATAAATATGGTAATGAAAATGGAAATACATAAAACTCATGATACCAAAATAAGTGACAAGTATCAAAACCCATGAAAATCTATCAAAACTATAGATAATAACTCAAATACCTCTTCCCTTTTTGTCATGCATCAAATGTATATCAATTTAAAATACATGAAACCATATATGAAACAAACATGAAGTAATTTCAAAACTCATGAATTCATAATACAAACATTTAATTCACTACAAATAAATGCAAAATCTATTATAATCTAGTGGCTTATAAAAAAGTCCGCAAGTCGAAAATCGGTAGAAACATAATCAATCTGATTATCTCCTTTCTCATAGTGATCTCTAAGAAAGTGATATTTAATTTCTATATGCTTGGTCTTACTATGTTGATTTGCATTTTTAATCATATAAATAGTACTAGTATTATTATAAAATATTTTAATATGGTCATAATGCAAATCATAGTCAAGGAGAGTATGTTTCATCTAAAGGACTTGTTCACAATAAGCCCCACTGTAACATACTCCGCCTCGGCGGTTGAGAGGGCTATAAAATTTTATTTCTTGAAAGACCATAAAACTAGATAATTACCTAGAAATTGATAAGTTTCACTAGTGCTCTTCCCATCCATTCTACAACCGGCATAGTCGGCATCAGAAAAACTTATCATTGCAAAATTATCCAGTCTTCGAATACCACAAGTCCATTCCAATAGTGCCCTTAAGATATCTAATAATGTGTTTATCACAATCAAGTGAGACTCTTTAGGACAAGATTGGAATCTAACACATAAACAAACACTGAACATAATATCCAGCCTATTAGCTGTCAAATAAAGCAAACTCCCAATCATGCTTCCATTGAGTTTAATGTCAACGTTTTTACTTTGTTTATCCTTGTAAAGCTTTGTTGTGGTAACCATGAGGGTTTTGTTTATCTTTGCATCTTCAAACTCAAATTTTTTGATAAGATCTCGTGTATTTGGCTTGATGTATGAAAATCTCAGCACTTATTTGCTTGATTTGGAGTTCAATGAAGTAGTTGAGCTCTCCTATCATATAGACATTTCGAACTCTTTCTTCATGCATGATTCAAAATCCTTACAAAGTATTTCATTAGCAGATCCAAAAATGATATCATCAACATAAATTTGCACAATAAGGATATCACTATCTATATGCTTTGTAAAGAATGTAGTGTCAACTTAGCCTTTTACAAAATCATTTAAACAAGAAAAGTGGAAAGTCTTTAATACCAAGCTCTTGGAGCTTGTTTTAAACCATATAAAGCCTTTTCAAGTTTAAAAATAAAATCCGAATGTGTAGGATGATACCTCCTCTTCGATAAAACCATTCAAAAATGAACTTTTAACATCCATTTGAAAAGTTTAAAATCTTTGAATGAAGCAAAAGCAAGTGTCATCCTATGGCTTCAAGCAGTACTACGGGTGCAAAGAGTTCCTCAAAATCGATATCTTCGATTTGGGTGCAACCTTGGGCCACTAACCTAGTTTTATTCCTAATAATATTTCCCGACTCATCCAACTTATTCCTAAAAATATATTTAATACCAATGATTGGTCTATTATGAGGTCTAGGAATAAGGTGCCAAACCTAATTGCGCTCAAGTTGATTGAGCTCCTCTTGCATTGCAAGCAATTAATATGAATTGCCTATGGCTTCGAGGATGTTCTTGGGCTCAATATGTGAAATAAATGCAAAATGACCACAAATATCTTGGAGTTTGGAGCGAGTAGTTAACCCCTTAGATACATCACCTATGATGAGGTCTTTGGGATGATTTGTAGCATATCTCTAATCCTTTAAAAGTGGTTGAGTTAGCTCCACTTCAACATCTTGAACTTCACCATGTTCCTCATCTTTGGCTTGTTTTCTTGTATTGGTGAGTCCTTTAAAGATATTTTCTCTATGTCATCACCTAAGAAATCAATTTCTACAACATTCTTCACAAAAACATTAGATTTCTCAAACTTGACATACATAAACTCTTCAATAGTCAAAGTAGATTTATTGAAAACTCTATAGGCCTTACTAGTATTTGAATACCTAATAAATATAGCTTTATAAGATTTAACATCAAATTTACCTAAATTATCCTCGTTGTTTAAAACAAAACATTTACAACCGAAAACTCTAAAATATGAAACATTTAGTTTTCTCAAAAAATAAATCTCAAAAGGAGTTGTGGAAGTGTTTTTGTAAAAATAAATTCTATTTGATATGTAACATGAAGTATTTACGGTCTTGGCCCATAAATATTGAGGGAGTCCGTATTCACTAATCATTGTCCTAGCCATCTCTTGAAAAGTGTGATTCTTCCTTTTAATGACTCTATTTTGTTGTAGAGTTCTAGGATAAGATAGTTCATGTAAACCATACTTAATTTCATTTTCTTCACAGTAAGTGATAAAGAAATGGTTAATGAATTCACCACCTCTATGTGGATCAACTCTAATGGTCTAGATGTCATGATATTCTTGATTGCTTTGAAAGAGGACTTGATTTGTTTCTCAAGTTAGAACGCATCACAAATGCGGTTCTTTTTAAACTTCAAGTAAGGAATACCCTTTACCGGTTCCTTAGAGTTAATTTTAGATAGATGATCAAATGAAACATTGCCTAGTATCCTATACCATAACCAAAAATTTCATTAAAAGCATTTAAACAAGTAGCTTTACAATGCAAATTTAACATATCAATTATATAAATATTATTTTCATGAAAACCTGAAAGAACACAAATATTTGTTTTCTTATCTAAAATATCGCAAGTAAAATCATCAAAAATAACTTTAAAATCTTTATCACAAAGTTGGCTATGGTCAAGAGACTATGCTTGAGACCTTCAATCAAAACAATATTTTCAATTAAAGGAGATGAGCCAATTTGGATATTACCTATACAAATGATTTTACCCTTTGAATCATCTCCAAAGGTGATGGTACCACCTTCATGATGCCTTGATAGGGTTGTAAAGTTGTTGATATCCCAAGTCATATGCCTTGAGCAACCGCTATCAAGGTACCACTGTTCCCTACGTCTTGCAACTTTGGTGCGTACCTATATCAAGTAAAAAAGTTGTTGATTTTGGTACCCATATTTCTAGAATCCTATAGTGTTAGTTTTTCGAATCCAAACATAATCATTTGATGCATTGATGCGATCATAACAAAACTTTGCTAGGTGACCCTTTTGGCTACAATAGGTGCAACTATAAACTCTACCATACATGAATGCATGATGTGCATGCATGATGAGCATGTGAAGCATGAGCATGCTTAGTGTGTGTGGCATGTTTAACATGTTGTGTGTGAGCATCTTATGCTTGAGGAGTATGTGCATGTGTAGCATGAAAAACATGAACATGTTTCTTTGGAGTGTGTCTCTTTGGAAACATAGCCTCTAATCTAGTCTTATCAAATTCATATTTTTTTCAAAACATTTTCCAAAGTGTTAATTTTGATTTTTAAGTTAGAATTTTTTTCACCAATTAAAAGAAATTTGGCTTTATAAGAAACTTTGTGTGCCTCAAAATCTTTTTGTATAGCAAAAGGTGTGAAAGATAAAACATCTTTTTTTTAAAAGAACAACAATTTGATTTTGAAGAATTTCATTTTACTTTTTCATTTTAAATATTTTTTCTTAAGAAAATCATAATTGTTAGACAATTCTTCAAAAGCCTCACCCAATTTAACCATAGTTAATTCACATTCATCAAATAAAAGTTCGAATGTTACCTTGGGTGTGTTTTCATATGCCATGACACACACGTTTGCCGTATCCATCTCTTCTTCAGATTCATTCTCTGAATCCCATGTTGCTTTGGGAGCCTTTTTCTTGTAGGGCTTCTTTGAGGTAGATGGCTTGCTTTTGGTTTTCGGGCATTCCGCAACGATATGTCCCAGTTTTTGGCAATTGAAGCAAATGAGATTTTTGTCCTCCATTCCTTGCCATCCTATTCTATTGTTGAACTTGGCCTTGTTATACATCCTTCTTACATTTTTCACTGGGAGGGAAAGATCTTCATCATCTTCTTCTTCATCATTATCGGAGATGGTGGGAGTAGACTTCTAGACTAGTATCTTCTTCTTTTTTGGAGCCATCTCTTCTCTTATCTTTCTCTCCATCTCATGGGTCTTTAGATTTTCAATGAGACCAATGAGCTCCATCTTTTCTTTATCATTGATCTCTTTTATTGTTATAGTTTTGACCTCCCACGATGGTGGTAGAGCACGGATAACCTTCCTTACCTTTTAGTCATTATCAATAGCATCACCTAGAGAAGTAAGACCATTAGTGATTTTAGTAAACCTAGTAATCATGTCATCAATAGAATCATTTTTATGCATGGTAAAATTTTCCTATTAAGAATGCAAGAGATCAATCTTAGCTCTGTTGACTTGTGATGTCCCTCGTGTGTGACAACTAGGTGTGACCAAATCTCATAGGTGGATTTGTAATGAATGACCCTAACTATGTCATCATTATTCAAGGCTTGAAGCAATATATAGTGTACTTTTGCATTAGCATCAAATTCCTTAGTGGCAATATCAGATCAAATATCCTCATCACTAATGGGTACACTAAAGGGTTTGATCACCACCTTTGCAACCCGGCTTTCTTGGGATTACAAGAAAATAATCATCTTAACCTTCCATATGGGAAAGTTAAGACCATCAAACTTTGGTGAGATTAATTCCTTCGGTCATATTAACTAGTGTGGATAGCAAATGAAAATGCAATTGAAGTGATTAGCAAAAGCATCTCTCTAAGGTGGTTAAACCATAATCTGGAGACTAAGGCTCTGATATCAATTGAAAATATACCTAGAGGGGGGTGAATAGGTATAATACTAATCAATTACGAAATAACAATAATTTATGCTAAATGATGCAAATCGATTACTCAAAGCCGAATTCCCCGTGAAGGGCTCTAGAACTTCTCTAAAATTCCTCTAAATTATGAGTTAAGGTGCTCAATTGCCTTCTTGTTGAGAAGAGTAAAGTCTAATAAGAGAGATTGATGAAAGTGATGATGAATATAATGCAAGTAATAAATAGAATATGCAATAGAAGTAACAACACAAATGCAAGCAAAGTAAAGCGATAGAGATCAAGAGACAAGCAATCGCAAACATGAAGAATTTGTTTCAAGGTTCGAATCACGGCTTTACGTCTCCGTCTTCACCACCGTGAAGGATTTCACTATCCATAATAGGATCTTCCATAAAAGGATCTTACAATAAGAAATTACAATGGTCTACACAAGACCAGAATACACAACCTAAACACTCAATCCTCTACACAACTGGTAGCACAAAGGCAATGAAGTTTTATAAAGCTCTAGGTGATCACTAGATCACAAACACTCTCTTCTTTAAAAATTCTTATAGAGTAGATATAAACTGAAGCATAAGGAGTTTGTGAGAGTAAAACTTCAGATGAAAGAATATAAGAGCAGAAAAATCAATTGAAATAGCTTTGGATATGAAAGCACTTGAAAACTAGGAACATGAAAACTCGAAAAACTTGTAAACTTGTTGAAAATTAGTGTATGCTTATATATTCTTGTTATCTCAATCCTATTCCCATGACCCATATATATAGGCAACTTATAAGCCCTGTTAGTTTAGCTCACCAGGTCATCTGGGAAGAGATTTGACCAAGTAAAAGCAAAAATACTCGTTGAAAAAATCAGAACAAAAGACAGATTCAGAAAACTAGCCGTTATAGCTTTTGTCCGAACTTCGATCGATTGACCGGTCGACCGGCGGTTCATTTCAAGAACTAGTCGCTGGGCTCGATCGACTGACAGTTCATTTCGAGAACTAGTCGTTGGGCTCGGTCGATCGCCTTGTCGACCGGAGTCAACCCGAGGCTAGGGTTGAGCCAGTGATCGACCTATCGGTCGATCGCTGGGGTTAGCGGTCGATCGGTCGATCGACTGACTAATGTACACAACCCCAGATCAGATGCTCGATCAACCGTTCTGGCCTGTACTAGGCTACGGTCAATAGACCTAGGCCAAAACCAGATTTTTAAACATTTTGAAATGCAAACTCTTTTTAAAATATTTTGTATTGATTTAAAAGATATATGGCAATGCATAGGTAATAAGATACACATTCTAAATAGGATATATAAATTTTGGAAAATATGAAAACATATATCAAGTACCTACCATGCAAAATACCAATACGATAAAAACTTGTATTTTCAAAAATGTGTATTTTTGTGTGTGTAACTTCTTGAGCATTAAATCTATATTCTATTTTTTTACATACTATTTTCGTACAAGGTTCTTAGCGACTACAAGTATCTTTAAGCAGGCTTCTATAATAGCGATGTCAAGCGCATTTGAGCTCCAATCCCATCTTGAATAGACTTCTTCATATACCTTCCTTTTGAGGAAGAAAACTTTTTGAATCTTCTTGAACCCTGAAACAAACTTAAACACTTGAACTTGATTAGTACTAAATAACCATATATGCTTTATTATCATTAAAACAAGAAACTGATGGTCGTAACCTTGGGCCAACATTATATTCTATTGCTTCAACTCAATTTTTGTATGTTATCTAAAAAAGAGGGAGAATGTTGGATCATGATGAATAATCATGTATCACTCCTCATTTTGATGATATTAATATACTATGTGTTCTAACAAATTTTTTTGTAGTATACAAGGCGACTCAAATGGGAATCAAGCTAAATACTGTCATCAGAGACTTCTACCAACTTATATCAGAAGATACAAGATAGAAGGACTTGATTGAAGACTTGTATTTATTATTTATCTTGTACTCTATTCTAGACTTGATGTAAAAGCCTAGATACACACACATACAAACACTATTAGTTGACTTATAGCTTAGTATAGTCTACTAATAGATGATAAAACCTATATACTTTGTCAAAATCCTAAGTTTAGTAGACCTCATGAACATTTGCTTTTGATTAGTCGACTAATTTTTCAGTATAGTCAACTAATGAGTGTTTACAGAGATTGAGTTATTGACCTTTTTCTTACTTTCTCTACTTGTGGCTTGGCTTATTACATTTAATTGACTATGGTATTTTGTGTTCCATATCACCTATAATGTGTGATAATATTAATGCAATTAATTTATCTAAAAATCCTATTCAACACCCGCGTACAAATATTGGATCATAATAAATAATCATGTATCACTCTTTATTTTAATGATAATAATATACTGTGTGTACTAACAATCTTTGTGCAGCATACAAGGCTACTCAAATGAGAATCAAGCTAAATACTGCCATCAGAAGCTTCTACCAACTTATATCAGAAGATACAAGATAGAAGAACTTGATTGAAGACTTGTATTTATTATATATCTTGTACTCTATCTTAAACTTGATGTAGAATCCTGATACACACGTAAACACACTATTAGTTGACCTATAGCTTAGTATAATCGACTAATAGATGATAGAACTTGTATACTTTGTCAAAATTCTAAGTTTAGTTGACCTCATGAACATTTTCTCTTGATTAGTCGACTACTATTTCAGTATAATGGACTAACGTGTGTTTACAGAGACCGAGTTGTTATTGACTTTTTTCTCAATCTAGTCGACTATAGCTTGTGACTAGTCGACTGATGTTTATCAGAATACTGATACATGTTTATGTAAACTCAGTCTAGTCAACTGATGTCTCAGTCTAGTAGACTTATATGAAAGTTCACCTAGAGGGCGGTGAATAAGTTAAGCACTAATCAAATACAAAACTATAAAAGCTATGGCTAACAAAACTAACACACAAATGAATTTCAAAGAGTGAAGCCGAATTTTCAGTGAAGGGCTCTGGAATATCTCCTCAAGATTCCTAGGAGTTGAGGTGCTTCAATAACTCTCTTAGATTAAAACAAATATAGCACAATATCAAGTATGCATGAATAAGCAATAATAGTAATGCAAGATATAAACAAGTAGAGTTGAGCTGAGCGATAGTAAACGCAAACACAAGGACATGTTTTAAGGTTCGAGCACTTGCTCTACGTCCCCACCTTCATCTAGAAAGATTTTCACTATCTCTATAAAAAAACTCCACAAAGGAAACAATCCCCAACACAAGAGGATGGTACAAAGTCAATAGATCTCTACACATGAGATGGATATAAAATCAAAAAACAAAGCTAATACACAAAGCAAGTACACGTCTGCACAAGAGGGTAGCACAAAGCAATTTAAGGAAGTACACCACTTGGTGATCACAAAGATCATAAATTTATAATCTTTAAAAAACGAGAAATCCTAAAAGGATAGATAGAATGATTGCTCAAGTTTGTGAGAAAACTAGAAGTTTTGAAATGAAGCTCTTAAGAAATACTTGGAAAAATTTTCTTGAAGAAACAGAAATTTGAAGCTTGAAACTTGAATTCTCAAAAAATTGTTTTCTTAATTTTTCAAAACTTTAAACATAAATTTCTCAATAAAAAATCTTTTCAAAATATTGTAAAACTCTTCTCAAAATCTTCTGAAATTCTTATTAAAACATCTCTCCAATGACCTGTATTTATAGAAGTAGTGTAGAGAGGATTAAAGAGTAAACTCAGCTGTTAAAACAATAATTAAACCCAAATAAAGTAAAATATATCCGTAAGATAATAAAACAAAAATATTAAAACGGAAACTATCCGTTTCTGGCTATTTTGCCAGAGTCCGGTCGACCGAGCGGTGACCGCTAGTGGCTATACAAATAGCCATTGGAGCTTGCGGTTCATCGGTCAGTCGATCGAGCTTAAATAGAGAGTTCTACTACTTTGACGGTCGATCGGGCGGTCAACCAAGGTCAAAAACAGAAAGCACACAATGTTTTGCGGTCGACCAGTCGATCAACTAACATACACACGCACAAAGATGTGCATGTCCGGTCGGAAGGGCAATCGACCAATAGAGCACTCAGCTCTGGCTAGCGGTCGATCGGCTCGACTGCAAAACATATCTTTAAATCTAATAAATTTTTGTTTTTAAATTCTAATTTTTAATTTTTTTAAATATATCTTTAAATCCAATAAATTTTTGTAAACTCTACAAAATAAGTTCATGTAAATACATTAAGGCACTAATATGTGTGAACAAAAATTCAACACATATTACAAGCATGTGAACTATTTTTGAGATATTAAATACTATTTTTAAAATATATTTTTTCAAAACTAAACTTTAAATTGAAAAATAAGTTTTTCCAAAACTTGTATAAATACAAAAATAAGTTTTTTAAACTCATTTGAAGCACAATGTATATGAGTAGAATTCAAAACACATATAAAATGATATGAACTTGTTATTGAAGAAATTTATTCAGGAGCCAAAAACATATTCTAGTTAAATCGAAATAGGTTAAACTGAAACACCAAAAGTTTTGATCTTAAAAACTAATATTAAGCTTGTGTGTGCTTGAGCCATCAAGTCTAATCTAAAATTTACATAAGATCTAGAGACATATAAACTCTAGTTTTCTTCTTCATGATTTGATCGTTCTCCCCAGCTTGACTCGACTAAAAACTTGATTTTTTGGTGCTAGACTCCATCTTGAGTGCTTTTGTGTTTTTTATGCTTGAGCTCTCGAATCAACATTTGTTAGCTTGAGGAAGCTAAACTCCAACTAAGTGTATGTCACCTAGAGGGGGGTGAATAGGTGACAAGCTAATCAAATGCATAACAATGAGGAATTAAAGCTAATTATGCAAACTAAAAACTATTAGGCTAACACAATGTATAACCAAAGAGTGTAGCCAAATTTTCGGTGAAGGACTCTAGACTATCTCCTCAAGATTCCTCTAAATTAAGAGTTAAGGTGCCATTATGACTCTCTTGGTTGAATACAAGTGTGAGCAAACAAACAACCCAAGTATATATTTGATCGGTTACATAGAATGCATATTTATTGTCACATTATCATGTTTATTATCTAAATAAATTATATTAATAAGTCCTATTTTTCTTTATAAAACGCAGGCCCATTGCTAAAGGATAGGAAAGAGAAACGAGCCTAAAAGCCCATAAATTTGAAATCAGGAAATCAGGGTAGGTCATGACAAATCAGAGAGGTTAAAAACTGGTTAAAATGAATCTTACCAAATCAAGTGGTTGAAGCCAAAGATAAAAGGCTATTTCGTCAAATCCTAGAGCTAAAATGGAAAAAACAACAGGAGATAAAGCCAGACAACAAAATAAGGAGGCGTACCCCACCGGGTGTGCCCACCTGGCTACACCCAGGCCGCGAAAATGCGGCCAAAGTCACATTTTCGTGGCTTGTTAGGTTTTGTTGGGGGAGCGTTTGCTCCCCCTATCTTTGTATGACCTTCTCCATTTGGTTTTTACCTATAAATACTGTATTTTTCAGAGGAAAAGGGACCGAAAATTAGTTTAAGTTTTTCTCTTTATTTTTAAAGTTTAGGCTCTTTGTTAGATTGTATAGAAGTTGTATCTCTATTTTATAATTTGTAATTCAGTTCAAATACCAGTGAGAGAAAGGAATAGAGTTATTGTAATCTGAAGATTGAAGTGATATCAATAAAAGGATCAAGCTTTCTCTTCTTCTACTCCAATTCACGGGTATATCTTTCTTTATTTACATTATTGTTTTTCATCTTCCATGAGTAGCTAAATTCATTTTCTTAAATATCTATTTTGCAGAAGATAATCATGGGAAAAAAGAGGATAAAATCAAATAAATATCAGTTAAATTCAGATTTAACTAGATCTATTTGGTTAGAGGAGGATGATCCCAAATCCAATTGCTTATATTCATTTTTTGGTGAATCAAGTGGTTAAATCTAATGATCAACCAATAATAACGTCAAATGCAGAGTCCAAATCCAAAGGGATAAATGAATAGAGAGAAGACCAATGGATTAGACGAAGCAAATTTGACTCAGATTCTGACTAGATACATTTTAGTATTTGAATCATAACTTTCGCTACCGAAATTTAAAATCTATTGATTCAAAATGATCTAGAACGAAGACTTAAAGGGCTATAACTCTTAAGTCGATTACTGTTTTAAATTCTGTCATTTGTTAAGTTGTATTCAGCAATAAACACGTCAATAAGCTGTAGATCAGAACTGAATATCCACATCAAATAATGTTTGGAGATAAGGAGAGGATTCAAATTCAGAATATCCAGCTTCCCCTATCTTCGTACTCCTTTAACCTCTACATTTCTCCTATAAATACCTGCAATCTCAAAGGCAAAGGGTGAACGACAAAGAAGAGATAGAATTAGTCTAAATTTTCATTCTTTTTAGTGTAGGTTTTTGTTTTTCTTTTCATGTAATTTTCAGTTTTTATTTATGTAATTCAGAGGAGATCAGAGTTTCATACGAGAATCAGAATGAAGCTTGTGCTGAGAGTGACACCGGTGTGAATTATTCTTCTTTTCTCTTATTGTTATAAAATCGAATCTATGGTTAACTTTTTTATGTACTTTATTTTTGTGTTCTTCTTCTTTTTTTCTACATCTCTCTTTCTTATACCAATTGCTATCCAATGAGTCTTATAGCATCGAAAGAGCTTTGCTTTTGTGAGTGCCACTGATAGCTCATGATGATGGATTTTAGTCTCAGTCTGTATCATTTCATGCTTGTTTTGTCTTGATGATGTAATGTGGAAGAGACGGGAATCAACTCTTATGGGCTATGCGCTGATTGCCTCCACTTCAAGGTAACATCGTCGCCAAAGATTCAAGGTAAGCTTTTGGTCAAAGGAGGTAAGTAATTATTTTTAATTTCTTTCTTTTAACTTTTAGTGTAAATTACCAACACCACAATCTTCCAAATCTCTTTCACTCTTTTTCAATTTCTTTGTACATATCACTTCTATTTTCTCCACCTTCTCATTCTACCACTTTCTTCCTAACTTAATTTTAACTCTATTTTTCTCTTTTTCTTTACAAGAACTAAAAGAAGAAGTTTAACCATTCTTTGTAACCTAAAAGAGACTTACTAAAAAAGCTTCCATTGCTAGTCCCTTCTTGTGGATCACGACCCGCATAGCCACTTACTATAGCGGTAGAATTGAGCACCTTGCACTATTGTTATAAAAGTTCTGAAATTTTGTATTCTTGTGTGCAGGTAAAACCTCAATCAATATATCAATTGAAGCATAAGAGAATATCAAGCATGTAAAAGATATAAACAATAATAGCATGTAAGATATGAAAAACAAGTGAGTTGTAAGAGAGATGAGCAATTGTAAACACGGGAGAATTATTTCGAGGTTCGAGCACACTTGTTTTACGTCTCCGCCTTTAACACTGTGAAGGATTTCCACTAGAATCGATCCGACAAGATCACTCAGTGACACAACACCTACAATGAGTTTATACTAGAACTCTGGGACTCATAAGTGTCATTTGTTCCTGTAAGAATAACGCAACACGAATCACAAGTTCGCCGAGGCCGCACCTCTACAACTCCTCAAAATAGAAGGTTGAACACTTGGTGATTTTAACACTTGATCACCCTCAAACACCCTAAAAAAAAAGCTCCTATAAGATAGATATGGCTATGAAAAACTTAGGCTTGTGTGAGAAAAAATAAGATAGATTTGGAAGTAAAAAACTCAAAGAAAAGCTTTTGAAAACTCAAAAGAATTACTCTTGATAAACTCTCTTGATATGACAATGAAGCTCTAAAAACTTATTGGGAAAACTCTATTGAAGATGAGAAAATAAGCTCTTGAAAAACCTGTTTAAAACTCACCCAAAAACTCCATATTTATAGGCCAAGAAAAATTAGCTATTATGGTTTAAAAACTGCCAAAAATAGCTTGTCGGTCGAGTCAGTTGACTACCCGGTCGACCGACCAACGGTCAAATTCTTGATGGTTGGAGTCTGGCAGTCGACCGGGTGGTCGACTGACTCAGACCCAGACTGTGCAATAGGTAAACTTTGAGCATAATTTTGAGGCGAAAATGTTAGAATTTGGAACAAGTATATAGGGTGAATTTGTAGATCTTGAAGTCTTCTTTCTAATTCAACTTAAATCAAATCAATATCATTTCAGAGTAGAAAGCTATAAACAAAATACTGAAAGGTGTCAAACCAAAAACTGTAAACTATTTTCAGAATAAGAATAGACTTCAAACCAATATTTGACATCTTTAACATTTGAATCAGAAAATAATTATTAAATAAGAAATGTAGCCCTGAAAGTTATCTTGAAATGTAATTTAAATCATGTTGATTGAATATAAGAATAAAAAGTTATGGCTAGAAAACTATAAGGGTATCGAGCAGAATGGTTATAAGCTATCTAAAAATTACTGAAGACAAGTCATCCAAAAGCAGAATCTAAACTCCAGACGTAAGGTTAATCATTGCCACCAGCGTAGCACCAAGAAGCGAGGGTTGAAACCCGCGTCTCAACATCACTACAAGGACCAAGACAAGAGGGTTGGAACCCGCATCTCAGCATTACTGCTGTACCAAGACGCGGAGTCCAAAGCCCGCGTCTCACGTGAAGCTTGACGCAGAATTAAAAGCTCGCATTTCTCAAGCTTCACTTCAATGGCAAGACGCGAGGCTCAAAATCTGCGTCTCAGTTATAACTGCCCTCAGTATTGGGTCAATTACTGCCACGTAATGAGAGAGTTAACCCCCATTGTGGAGCATTTTTAGGGGACACGTTCACCCCCTGAAACCTCTATAAATAGCCCAGTTTGCTATGGAAGAGGGGTCGGATAATTCTTGGTCAAAAGAACTCGGTTGTAAGCTGTAGAAACACCAAGATTTTTGGCTGAAAAGAAAGAGAGAGTTCAACTCTTCTAACAGCATGCTGCGTACAAGTTAGTCTTTGCCTACACTCTCTTTGAGATCCTTGGCGGACAGAAGCTGTGTTACTTCGTCTACTATTCAAAGAGAGGATTCCCAAAAGGTCCTGACATTCACCCGGTCAACGGAAAACAAGATTCACTTTTCATCGCCCCGCTAAGAATCCCGCACTAAACAAAGGGGAGATTTAAGTTTGAATATCTTCTCTCTCTTGTAAGAGGATTATTGATCCGCTGTAACTTTCTTTACAATTAAATAAAGAATTTACTCCTCAATCTTCAATTTTCCTCCGACAAACAAGAGATGGCGACTCTGCTGGGGACTACTTTCTCTACTGACGAGTAAGCTGTGGCGCAAGGTGACGTCACCTATATGAGAAAAATGGTCAAATCACTTGTCGTGGAGCTCGACCAGGCAAAGTATGAAGAGTTCTTCTCTTCTGGCTCCAAGAGCCCTAAGGCGCGACAGTACCACAAAGTCTCCTTGGGGACTTACTCTCGAGTCCGCTCTAAGATCCCCTCAGATGCGACTGGCAAGAAGGATGTCATGGCTAACCGCATCATACGTAACGCCCGCGTCAATGTCTCCTATGAGACCTGCGTGGTTAACGTTGCTGATGTTCAGCCCATTCATTGTTCAGAATGGAGGAGTGTACTTATATTCAGAGTTAGAGGGTTTAGAGTCAACCTTCTTTGTTCGAATGTGATGCTCAAAAACTCCAAAATGTATTAACAATTTTTTTTTTACTCCTTTCGAATCACCATAGTAGTATGGACTATTACGGGTCGATCCTCAGGGAGAGCTCGCGATGGAAGCTTTATGGTTAAGTTGTGAAGAAAAAAAATGAGAGTTCTTCTATGTTCAAAAGAAACAAAATGACATGGAAAAGTAGAAGAAAAATTCGTTGTGGATTTGTTGCATGAAAAGAAAACGATGGAAAGGAAAGTGAAAAGAACTTGAAAACTTGACTAGCTTTTGAAAGAAAACTTGAGAAGAAAAACTTTGAAAGACTTTTAGATAGAAGAAACCATGACTAGCTAACCCTTCTAATTTACTAACTTACTAATCTCATAGCGTGATGCATGCCTCATGTTGATTCATCGGTAAAGGTTTGTCTTGCTTGTTTGGTCAAATACTTTCTCACTTAGAGGATGAGTGATCTTCTCGGTCTTGTCTTGTAGCCTCATTGATTCATCGGCTCTCGAGATAGATTTTCAATGGTGGAATCAAGGAGTGTCACTCAAGGGAATGCTAAAGAAGAAGATACAAGATTCATTAGTCATTCAAAGCCATACTCGAGTTAGCATTGAAGTAAGAAAATTGTACAACAGATAGCATAGTTAGGTGCTCCATCTCCATGTTCCATCAAGGCACTTGTTCTAAAGACAAGGCTCTAAATGAGGCTCACATGAATCATATGGAATGAAAACAAGCTTTTGCCAAGAATTAAAGTAACTCATCTTCATTGGGGATAATAGAGACTTGAAATTACAAGATCACAATAAAGCATCCAATGAATCACATGAATTAGCAATCACCCAAAAGTAAGAAGTTAGTAAAGTTAGTGGTTAGCTAGTCATGTTAAAAAGAGTTAGCTAGACATTGCAATGAAAAGAACACAACAATTCATGGAAGAAGAAAATGCAATGGAAATTAAAGCTTAAAGAAAGTAAAACACTAGAATTAGTAAAGATGAGAAGATAGATGGATAAATCCTTGCATTCAAGTTGTCACCACTTCAATTACAAGCTCTCACACTCTCTCTTTCTCTCTTTGCAGAATTCTAGAAGGAAGAAGAAGATTACAAGAGCACTAAAGGAAGCTAGAAAAAATCCCTACAATTCTCTCAAAAATACAAGCTCTTCTCTCCTATCTCTCCTCCTTCTTTCATAGAGGCCCTAGGGGTCTATTTATAGGCTCCAGAGGATGAGGCTCTCAAATCTCGACCGTGGGATCAAATCGCTGGCTCAACGGCCAGATTCCTGCCGCGGTTCCGCGGCCAGAGCCGCGTTTCCGCGGCAGAATCTTGGCCGTTGCACCAATAATTTATGTTGCCATTCTGTTACAGTTTGTTAGCCACGCTGGATCTTCTAGAAGGCTGGGGATATGCGTGGACGACTCCAGATCTGGGCTTGACTTTGGGCTTTTCCATTTGGCTCTTTATTTAATCCCATTAATTCCTTGAAAATCCTTTGATTATGGGCCTTCCTCTCCATTAATGGTGGACCTGAAAAATTAGAGAGAAAAGCAATAAAAACCTTATTTTTATTTGCATAAAGCATGATATGGAAGTAAAAAATGATGCAAAATTGAACAACAATCACACCCCCATACCTAGCTTTTGCTCGTCCTCGAGTAAAAAGAAAAAGAGAAAAAATTCTAGCTAAATTATTGAACCACTTTCGTAGGTGACACGATTGCACTGAGCACGTTCAACAAGCCGTTAAACCTCTAGGTTACCCTAGAGGAGGAGTGTTGTCTCCTGAGGGTTTTCAGCGGATTGCACCCACAAAATCCATAAAGAAATAAAAAATGTTAGTGAGAAATTTTTGATCCATATTTTTCAAGAACTTTACTTGATCTATAGGTTTCGGGTTACCCTAAACTCGTCATTCTTTTTTATAAGTGTCTATTTAGAGTTTTTTCTTCAACTTAGGTTGAGTTTCTAAGGAATAGAGCGAACACCGAATTTTGCATCAAACCTAGTATATATACATCTATAAATATGAAGGATTTTTCTTAGACTAAAGTTCATTTATTTACTAATATATACAATATTATTTATTTATTTATTTACACCTCCTTAGCTTCCTTAGACTTTCTAATTTACCCATGTAACGAGCCTCTTACCGATGACTCCCAAACCAGTCGGTCTCAGGGCACCAGATGAAGATACATCCTTAAGGTTCAAGGACTCGAGTAAACTAGGCCACGAATACTAAGGACTTAACCACCTTTAGGCGTGACTGGCCATGCTTCTTAAGGCACAGCTAACCAGTTTAATTAGTGGCTAAGTAATTATTTTATTTATACTTATTTTTTTCTTTTTCTTTTATTATTATTATATATATGTGTAAATAGAATCACTAAGTCTTTGATTAATCCCTCAATATGTTTAATGTATATATCCTAAAGAAAGAATTAAAATCTAGCTATCTTTCTTATCCTTTTTTTACTTAACCTAAAAATCCACCAAAACTCCTCTTTTCAACTTATATTAAGAAATCTTAGTTAAGAGTTTCCTTAATCCCTAAAATCAAGTTTGATTCTTTAAAAATGGATCAAATTTTATTTTTTTATTTTTTCTAAAAAGAAAATGTAAAATCTAATGAAAATGAGCTAAAAAGAAAGACAAAATCTAAAAAGAAAATAAAAATCCTAAAAAGAAAATGTAAAATCTAAAGAAAATGAGCTAAAAAGAAAGACAAAATCTAAAAAGAAAATAAAAATCCTAAAAAAGAAAATAAAAATCCTAAGTTAGTACTACCCCCCATACCTATCTCATGTATTGTCCTCAATGTATGCAAGATAAAATATGCATGAAATAGGTAAAAGAACAGAATCACCCCCGACGTCGTTTTGGACCAGCGGTGGTGCTGGGTCCAGCCGACTGTGAACGCTGAAGGCCGACCTCAATACGATCTAGTCTAGAGGATTGCTCCTCCAATCGTTTCCTCAGCCGCACTTGTCCCCTAAAAATCTTCTTCATGCCCCGCCAAATGGTGGACATGAATGCACGTGAGTCTGCGGGGGGGTCCTGGTGCCAGAATGCGGGCTCATCTTCCTCTTCTAGACTCTCCTTAGAAGAGGACTTGATTAAGACGGGAAAAGGTGTACTTATTATGTGTATAGAATGTGATTGATGTACCCTTTCTTGTCTCCGCTATAGCCTAGGGCTATACCGAGTCGAACCACAAGGAGAGCTAGTGTAGAAACGTTACGATACACGTGAGAAAATCAAACTAGACTTCTTCTTTGTTTACAAGAATAAAGAATCAAAAGAAAAACAAAGAAAAGAATTGGTGGATATGTTCATGGTGGAAATTGGGAGAAAATCAAGATTGAGGTTGGATTGTGATTAACAACTAAAAAGAAATCAAAATCAAGAAAACTTGGAATGCAAGAAATCCACGACTAGCTAACCTTGCTACCTTGCTAAACTCACTAAACTCCGTGATAGTGATGCGTGCCTCATGTTAATTCATTGGCATGGATATGTCTTGCATGTGATCTAATTACTTTCTCACTATGATGATGGGGATTCATTCTTGGACTTGTCTTGTAGCCTCCATAGATGGTCATCGGCCTACAAGATAGACTTTCACTAATAGAATCACAAGAGATACACTCAAGGGATGCTTATGTAGAACATACAACATTCAAGATCCGACATAAAGAAGTGTACATCTAATTAGCATATTGGTGCTTCCATCTCCATGTTCCATCAAGGCACTAGTTCAAAGACTAGGCTCTACATGAGGCACACATGAATCATATGAAGAGTTACAACAAGATTCTTGCCAAGAAATGAAAAGAAACCCATCGGAGAAGAGAAGAACATACAAATTGCAAGATGAAGTAAAGCAATCACCCATGAGTTAGTAGTAGCAAGAGTAGTGGTTAGCTAGTACATGGAACAAGAAATTAGCTACTAGCCATTACAAAAACAAAACAAAGCATGATTAAATTGCTAGAAATTAACAAAGCAAGTAACAAAGCAAAATAAAAGCAAGTGAAGAAGACAAACTAGAATCAAGCTCAAGTAGATATGTAGAGAATGGATCAATCCTTGTATAGCTCCAAGTTGTCACTCCTTGTTGATACAAGCTCTCTCTCTCATACAAATCTCTCTTGCAATGAAATCTAGGGAGAAGAAGATCATAGAGAGCTAAAAACCCTAAACAAAAACTATCAAAATACAAAACCTAGAACTAAACCCTCTCTCTTCTCTGATCCCTCCCAGCTCGCAGGTCCAAGTGAGGTATTTATAGCAGATTGAAGAAGCTTCTGGAGAGGAGTTCGTTGCCACAAAATCCGGAGATCTAACGGCCCTAGATTGCCGCGCCCACTTGCGTTCCCGCGGCAAGATCTGGGCCGTTGGTCCAGATCTTTCTGGTACAGGTTAGTTGGGAAGTGGTTATCCACGTGGACCACTTGGATTCTGAGTTTGTTGCGCGGATCTCTCTAGATCTGGATTTGATTTGGCTTTATCTTTAATCTTTTAATTAATCACCTTAATTAGTGGTAATTAAGGTAATTAATTAACTAACTCTCCTTTAAGTATATACCTGCAAATAAGTAGAGAAGAGGATTAAAAATCACTTATTTATTTGTATTATGCATGGGGATTATGATATATAATATGCAATATTGTGTACTAATCACACCCCCACACTTATTCGTTTGCTCGTCCCGAGCAAAAACAAAGAAAAAGAAAATAAAATCTAAGCTACAAGTTTATTACACCACTTTCGCAGGTGACGCGATTGCACTGAGCATGTGCAACAAGCCGTTAAACCTCTAGGTTACCCTAGAGGAGGAGTGTTGTCTCCTGAGGGTTTTCAGCGGATTACACCCACAAAATCCATAAAGAAAGAAGACAAATGTTAGTATTTTGAAAACGCATTTTGAATAAGAGACATGTTTACGAACTATTTTTGTGAAAATATAAGTGATCCTAGGTCATAAGTCCACCTATAATCATTCTTCCTTAAACTTAGTATCCATGCAAGATCTTGTTTTTAATTAAGGTAAGAATTCAAAATTGGATTGAATACTTTTATCTTTCATAAAACCTAGATAATATGCACACCGTGCTCTGTGAAAATTTCTGGGATTTCAACTCCAACCATCAAGCCATTTATTTATATATATTCTTTTTTTCTTTTTTTCTTCCCTTAGTTTTATTAGGCTTTCTAATTCACCCATGTAGCGAGCCTATAACCGATGACTCCCAGACCAGATGGTCTTAGGGCACCAGATGAGGAAACATCCCTCGGGTTTAAGGACTCGAGTGAAAAAGGCCACAAAACTAAGAGGGATTATTCTTAATCACCGTTAGGCGTGAATAATCATGCTTCTTGAGGCACAATTACCCAGCTTAATAGGTGAGATCACTGTTAGGCGTGAGTCATCATGCTTCTTGAGGCACAATTTCCCAGCTTAATAAGTGATCCTTTATTTATATATATATTTTTTTTTTCTCTTTTTTTTTTTTTCTTTTTCTTTTTTTTTTTTTTTTTTTTTATATATATATGGCATTTTTGGTCTTTGTTTCCATCCCAAGAAATGTGTAAGTGTAAAGTGCATATTATTTAAGGCAAAAAATGCAAGATAAAAATATCTCCTCAATTTTACTTACTTAGCCTATAATTTTCAAACAAGATCTATTATTTCAACTAAGTTTAAGATGTCATAATTAAGGTTTTCTTAATTTCTAAGATACATCTTAATTTTCTTAAAAATAGAACAAAACTTTGTTTCTTATTTCAAAAAGTTTTTATTTTTTTATTTTTTAAAAGAAAATAGAAAATCTATAAAGAAAGGTAAAATCTAAAAGAAAATAAAAACCTAAAAAGAAAATAAAAATCCTAAAAAATTGAAAATCCTATGATCCTATGTTAGTAAACCCTCCCCCACACTTATTTCATGCATTGTCCCCAATGCATCGTGATATATGTATGCATGAAACAAAATGGAAGGGAAAGGAATTATTTACAAGGAATATACAAGTGTAACTCTCACCTGGGCTTTTGGTCGCTTCCCTCTGGCCCGTTTCCCATCGTTCCAATGTGTTCTCTTTCTTGAACTCCATTGGGAAACGGTCTGAATTATTCTTACCCTAGGTGATTCCAGTTTCAATTTGTTGTTATTTTATTCATACTCTTTCCACCACATCGTTCACACACAAAGTCCTTATCACCACTCTCACTCAGAATCTCATCACTTCCAGTGTTTAGAAATTTTAACTCCTCTCCATATAATTCTTCAAAGCTCAAGTCAACATCCGGCAATGGACAATTAGCTAACTTACCCCGAGTTGACTCATCTAAGCACATAATCTCTTCAGCAAACAAGTCTTCAAATGATATATCAATTGGAGGTTCAAATACAGTCTCAGTTGGCTCATTGAAAGTGAAGATATCCAAATCAACTTTCCCCGTTTGAAAGGGTACTCGGATAAGAGAATCACAAGATTGTGACTCATCTTTTGGATCTTCACCTTCCTCCTCACAATTATTACTAATGAAATTAACCTCAAATGTTTGATCTTTTGTTTTGTGAGGCTGTGTGTGGAAGACATTGTGTTCATGTGTCATGTTACCAAAAGTCAACCTCATTGATCCATTCCGGCAATTAATGATTGCATTTGCAGTAGCCAAGAATGGTCGACCCAGAATGACAGGAATTTGTGCCCTTTGATTTGAATTTGACACTGGTTTTGTTTCAAGGACAACAAAGTCAACTGGATAAAAGAATTCTCCAACTTTGACAAGGACATCATGAATTACCCCCTTGGGTTTAGTAACAGAGCGATCAGCCAATTGGATGGTCATTTGGGTCGGGAGGAGATCACCTAACCCTAATTGTTGGTACACAGAGAAAGGTAGGAGATTAATGCTGGCCCCCAAATCAAGAAGTGCCCTATTGATGGTAGTCTGTCCTATGATGCATGAAATGGTGGGGCTCCCTGGGTCTTTATACTTAACAGGAATTGGACCAGTGAGCAGCTCATTGATGGATGATGCAAGGAAGACTTTTTTAGGGACTTGGGTCTTCCTCTTCTTGGTGCACATTTCCTTCAAAAATTTGGCATATGATGGCACTTGTTGAATGGCATCAAGAAGAGGGACATTGATTTGGACCTTATTGAATGTTTCTTTTATTTTCTCCATGTGAGCATTTGACTTATTATTTAGAAGCCTATTTGGATATGGTACTCTAGGCTTATAAGGTTGCTCATCTACCTTTTCTTTCCCCTTGGCTTTAGAAGTGGATGGCTCTGCACTAGAGGATGGTTTGTCAAAAGTTGGTGACATTGGGACATGAGATGTTGGCTTTGGTACTGGATGAGATTGTGGACTAGAAACCTTATTGTCAACTTGTTTACCAGATCTCAGGGTATGAATGGCATGACAGTGACTGGGTCCTGAATTTTCAACTTTGGGATTTAGCAATGGCTGGCTTAAGAACAGTCCTTTTTGATTCTCAGCCAATTGCTTGATCTGGACCTTCATTTCATTCAACTCCTGTTGCTGGTTCTTTGTTAAGGTTTCTATCATTTGTTTCAACTCAGATATTTCAGAATTATTTTGGGGTGGATGTTGAGGATATGGAGATTGGAACTGTGATTGGTAATATGGTGGAGGATTCTGATAATATGGTGGTGTGTCCTGATATGACTGATATGACTGTGGTGGACTTTGAGATGGATGAACATACAGTGAATTCTGATCGAAACTGGATGGATGAAACTGAGCATTGTACCGATGTGGAAGTGGTGGCATATGATGCTCAGTACCAGACTGACTCCACAAAGAATTTGGATGGTTCTGCCATCCTGACTTGTAAGTGCTGGAGTATGGGGGTCTGGTAAATGCTGCATTCATGTTCTCCTGAAATGGGGGCTGATACAATGGACACTCCTCAACAACATGGCTAAGGTCTTGACAGTTGGTGCAACCTGGTCTAATCAAAGGCAATGGGTTGACCTGGTTGACCACAGAATTCCCTTTTGACTCAAGCAACTCTATCCTCTTCATTAATTGTGTGATCTTGGTTTCTGCAGCTAGAGAGGATTCTTTGGAATGTGTACCAGTTCTGGAAGTGGTGGAAGTGGATTTGTCAGGACAAGACTCCCACTGAATGGTTTTCTCAGCTAGGGTTTCAAAGAGATCCCAACCCTGATGTTCATTTTTTTTCAAGAATTCCCCTTGGCACATGGATTCTAAAAGTGTTTTCGTTTGGTAATCTAATCCATCATAGATAATCTGGCATAGACGCCATTTCTCTATGCCGTGATGGGGACATAGGGCAAGGAGATCTTTGAAACGCTCAAGATATTTCCAGAAAGGTTCATTTTGTTCTTGCTTGAATTGCATTATGTTTTTTCTCATGAGGGCTGTTTTGTGGATAGAATAGAATTTCCTAAGAAAGACCTTAACAAAATCATCCCATGAAGATATGGAACTGACAGGAAGACTATAAAGCCATTTCTTAGCTAAATCCTTAAGTGCAAACGGTATGAACCGTAACCTAACAGCATCCTCAGAAAGTTGGGATATTCTCATCATTTGGCATACCTCTTCAAACTCACGAATAAAGAGGTACGCGTCCTCAGACTCAAGACCATGGAAGTGGGGAAGTGTACTAATGAATTGTGGTTTCAGCTCAAAATGATTTCCATTAGGCTCGGGGAGAAGAATGCATGAAGGAATGGAGGTGCGAATCGGATAAAATCGATCCTGAAGTGAGACGTTGTTGGTCATGATGAAGTGGTGGTGTATGTGCAAGTGTAGAAAGAATTAGGATCACAAAACCACTATTGTATATACAATCACAAACAACGTGCACCGATCACACCAGCGAAAAAGAAAAATAACAAACAACAAAAGAAAAAAATCAATCCAAGCTTGTCTAGAGTTTCTGGTCCTAGATGACTCCTAAATAGACTGTCCACAGGAGGTTCAGTGTAGACTCTGACTATAAGCAAATCAGCCAGGGAAGGGTAAAGTCGTTGGGAGGTTTTCCGTCCGAAGACGTTCCTTAATTAAGTAACCAACAACCTTCGGGCTTTCGGCCCTTAACCCCTTTCCTAGACACCGATTTTACAGAAGTCAATTTCCAACACTTTTCCCCCTTAGGATAATCTCCTAAGTGAGTCCGGATGTCCCTAGGGCCAACGTCTATCAAATTTTATTTACAAGCTTAGGATTGTGAGTACGTGGGGAAAATGATTTCCGGGCTAAGGAAAGGGTAATGACCTCCCCCACCTTATGTTATTTACAGGATATGCCCTTAAAGTAAATTCGTGCAAGTGTACGAAGAAAGATAACAAGGATACACTCAAAGCATGAAAATCAAGCAAGAGTTTGTCCTAGTCTATATGCAATGCAAACACGTACCTTGTCCCACGCACTCTTCAACAGTAAAAGTAAAGAATTGAAAGACACGTGCCTAAAATGCGAGTGTCTAAACAATTTTTAGCAATTATCAACCAATTTTTACTGTTGAATTAATTAAGCAGGAATACAGAGAAGTATACAGGAAATGAAGTATATAGGCAGCAGTATCTTGCAGAGCAGAAGCCCCTGCAAAAATTAGGTCAGTAATGAACTCCAAACTGCCGCGTTTCCACGGCCAGGGCCGCGGGTCCGCGGCCGTTCAGAGGACTTCTGGCTTCTGCTTTGAGAGCAGAAGACCAGAGCCACTTATATGTATTCTGCAATTGATATTTTCCTGTTTTCTTCTCCTGTAACCTGCAACAGAGAAGAAATATAGTTTAGTTTCTCACTTTTAAAAATAATACCGTCGCTCTCCCCGGCAACGGCGCCAAAAATTTGATTAAGAGACGGGAAAAGGTGTACTTATTATGTGTATAGAATGTGATTGATGTACCCTTTCTTGTCTCCGCTATAGCCTAGGGCTATACCGAGTCGAACCACAAGGAGAGCTAGTGTAGAAACGTTACGATACACGTGAGAAAATCAAACTAGACTTCTTCTTTGTTTACAAGAATAAAGAATCAAAAGAAAAACAAAGAAAAGAATTGGTGGATATGTTCATGGTGGAAATTGGGAGAAAATCAAGATTGAGGTTGGATTGTGATTAACAACTAAAAAGAAATCAAAATCAAGAAAACTTGGAATGCAAGAAATCCACGACTAGCTAACCTTGCTACCTTGCTAAACTCACTAAACTCCGTGATAGTGATGCGTGCCTCATGTTAATTCATTGGCATGGATATGTCTTGCATGTGATCTAATTACTTTCTCACTATGATGATGGGGATTCATTCTTGGACTTGTCTTGTAGCCTCCATAGATGGTCATCGGCCTACAAGATAGACTTTCACTAATAGAATCACAAGAGATACACTCAAGGGATGCTTATGTAGAACATACAACATTCAAGATCCGACATAAAGAAGTGTACATCTAATTAGCATATTGGTGCTTCCATCTCCATGTTCCATCAAGGCACTAGTTCAAAGACTAGGCTCTACATGAGGCACACATGAATCATATGAAGAGTTACAACAAGATTCTTGCCAAGAAATGAAAAGAAACCCATCGGAGAAGAGAAGAACATACAAATTGCAAGATGAAGTAAAGCAATCACCCATGAGTTAGTAGTAGCAAGAGTAGTGGTTAGCTAGTACATGGAACAAGAAATTAGCTACTAGCCATTACAAAAACAAAACAAAGCATGATTAAATTGCTAGAAATTAACAAAGCAAGTAACAAAGCAAAATAAAAGCAAGTGAAGAAGACAAACTAGAATCAAGCTCAAGTAGATATGTAGAGAATGGATCAATCCTTGTATAGCTCCAAGTTGTCACTCCTTGTTGATACAAGCTCTCTCTCTCTCATACAAATCTCTCTTGCAATGAAATCTAGGGAGAAGAAGATCATAGAGAGCTAAAAACCCTAAACAAAAACTATCAAAATACAAAACCTAGAACTAAACCCTCTCTCTTCTCTGATCCCTCCCAGCTCGCAGGTCCAAGTGAGGTATTTATAGCAGATTGAAGAAGCTTCTGGAGAGGAGTTCGTTGCCACAAAATCCGGAGATCTAACGGCCCTAGATTGCCGCGCCCACTTGCGTTCCCGCGGCAAGATCTGGGCCGTTGGTCCAGATCTTTCTGGTACAGGTTAGTTGGGAAGTGGTTATCCACGTGGACCACTTGGATTCTGAGTTTGTTGCGCGGATCTCTCTAGATCTGGATTTGATTTGGCTTTATCTTTAATCTTTTAATTAATCACCTTAATTAGTGGTAATTAAGGTAATTAATTAACTAACTCTCCTTTAAGTATATACCTGCAAATAAGTAGAGAAGAGGATTAAAAATCACTTATTTATTTGTATTATGCATGGGGATTATGATATATAATATGCAATATTGTGTACTAATCAGGACTCCACCGGCACATCCTCAGGCTGGACACTAGGGGTCTAAACCGCATGTAAGCAACTGTTATAGGCACTAGTGGCCCTCTCATGTGTAACAAACACCCGGTCATAAGCGTCAAATACAGCGTTCGGTAGGAAAGTCCTACATAGACGCGTAATCAAAATGGCATGTGAATGTTTAGCACCCGGGTGCGTGAGGAGTTGGTAAGGATGGAATGGAAGATGGTCATGTTGAGGCAGACCGTGTGCTGCCTAGTCATAAGGTCGTGAATAATCTGCATACAGGGCGGTTAAAAGAAGTGGTATAGTCCAGACCTAGAATATTGGATCCATCGTCCAACGCAATGCACATTACGGAAGGAGGTACTGGCCTTAAGCCCTCGGTCTTGTTCGGTGCATCGAGCCCCCATAATGGTCATGTAGTCAATGAGTGAAAGGGGGTCGCTATGTTGTGGGTAGCAAGGGACGTGAGTGATTTCCTCAAGGAGAGGAATCGTGATGAAAATGTCACCTAAGGGCATGTGGACCGTGAATTGATATGTGTTGAAATTAACCGATGCATGATCAATGGAATTATAGAATGATGTCACTAATTCGGGGCAACAAAATGCATCATTATGGTATTATCATACTCAAGTGAGTACCAATCCCATGCATGGATCCTATCAATGAAAATGTGCCCGTACCCATTGTGATCACAGAAAATTTTAGAATAATCCTTCTCAACAAACAAATTTGGTGCCATGCTAACAATGTAGATCAACATAATGGATTGGGAGATTAGAAATCAAACCACCCCGGAATACGTGGGGGAAAATCAAATCGGACTTGCAGAGGGCACGGGATCAAGAATTCGGATGATCAGTCACCAGATCGGATAAGAGCGGAGCAGAACGACTCCAAAGGACCTTGGCGGCGCACCAGCAGGACAAAGACAGCCGCGGAATCGCGGCCCTGGTCGCGAAAACGCGGCACTCAGGCTGAGACTGGGGAGGGGAAAATTTTGAGGGGCGGCGCTTGAAGAGTATGTTTCAGATCTGTGATTCGTTTGAGGTTGAGGGGAGAGACTAAGGGTGATATGGTATTTATAGGAGGCTGAAAAGGTTAAAGTCCCAAAATTACCCTAAGGTGGGTTGGATATTTACAACCCTAGGTTTATTTGAAAAGGGAGTCATGAAGTGGTGGAACTCTTGGTGCTATTTAGCACCAAAGTCCAATTTTTTGAAGTTATTACTTTTTTTATTTTTTTATTTTTTATTTATATTCACAAAAAGGGGTTCCCAAAATACTTTACAGGGATAATGTACAAAATAAAGTATTTTCACCACCAAGGACTTCTTTCGGTCGTATCCCTCTAGCCCGTTTCCCATCATTCTAATGGGTCCGTTTAATAGGGCACAGTTGGGATGCAAATTGTATTGTCATTGGAGCCTTTGGCATCCCCAGTTTCACCGTCTTTAGATGTTTCGTCCCCATCTCACTACAATCCTCATTAAAAAAATTTTCATCACCACCTTTCTCATTTTGAATTTCTTCATTTTGAATGCCTAGGAATTCTAGCGCATCCCCATATATCTCCTCAAAGCTGAGGTCAACACTTTCCCCTAGAGATGTGGAATTAATCAAAACATCCCTAGTTGGTCCATCCAGGCACATGAGTTCTTCTTTGAAGAGGTCTTCAAAAAGTATGTCAATCGGAGGTTCTTGAATTATATCCTCATGGGATAAATTCTTGGTTGGCTCTTTGAAAGTGAAGATATCAAAATCAATTTCCCCCTTTTTAAAGGGTACTCTAACATTAGAATCTTCCACCTCAAGATGATCGCATTCATTTTTAAATAATTCATTAAGAAACTGCGACTCATCTTCTGAATCTTCACTCTCTTCCTCACAATCGTTTCCAACAAAGTTTACCTCATATGTTTGATCTCTTGTCTTACGAGGTTGTTTGTCTATGTTGAAGACATTCACTTCTCGAGTCATGTCGCCAAAAGGTAACCTCATGGATCCATTCCTGCAATTGATGATGGCATTGGCAGTAGTAAGGAATGGTCACCCTAGGATAACAGGAGTTTGAGCCTGATGATTGGTGTTAGACACAGGTTGTATCTCAAGAACTATGAAATCAACAGGGCAAATAAACTCCCCAACTCTGACAAGGACATCGTTGATCTCCCCTTTGGGAATCTTCACAGAACGATCTGCCAGTTGTATCGTAACTTTGGTCGGACGGAGGTCGCCTAAACCTAGTTGTTGATACACGGAAAAGGGAAGGAGATTGATACTGGCTCCCAAATCAAATAATGCCCTATTGATGTAGTCTGTCCTATGATACAAGATATGGTTGGGCTTCCTGGGTCCTTGTATTTCACAGGAATTGGCCCAGTGAACAACTCGCTAATGTTTGAAGCTAGGAAGACTTTCTTAGGGACATTTGCTTTCCTCTTCTTGTTGCACATTTCCTTTAAAAATTTGGCATATGATGGAACTTATTGTATTGCATCAAGAAGAGGTACATTGATTTGGACCTGATTAAACATTTCTCTGATCTTCTCCATATGAGCATTCAGCTTTTGATTTGCTAGCCTATTTGGAAATGGTGCAATAGGCTTGTATGGTTGCTCATCTGCCTGTTCTTTTCTTTGGATTTGGAAGTTGATGGTTCAGAACTTGAAGATGGATTGTCTTGAGCTGGTTGTACTGGAACAGGAGGTGTTGATTTTGACACTGGTTTGGGTGGTTGATTGGAAACCTTATTATCTACCCCTTCTCAGATCTCAGAATATGAATAGTGTTGCTTTGACTGGGGTCCATGTTTTCAACTTCATGCAGAGGGAAATGATTTTTTGGATTGGGCACTGGCTGGCTTGGTAGCATTCCTTTTTGTCTCTCATTTAAAGAATTAGCTAATTGCCCTATCTGGACCTGTAACATGTTCATATCCTGATGCTGGTGGGTCATCATTGAAGCCTGGGTTTTGTATAGGGTTTCTATCATTTTTTCCAACTCTGTTATTCTTTTATCCGAATGATTCTGGGGTTGATGTTGCTGATATGTGGGCTGGAAATTTGTTTGAAAATGTGGTGTACTCTGATAAGATTGGAATTGTGGTGGACTCTGATATGAGTGAAAATTTAGTGGACTCTGGTTGAAACTGGGTTGATTTGACTGAGCAGGATATTGATGTGAAAATGGTTGCCTAGGTTGCTTAGGATCAGACTGACTCCAAGAAAAATTTGGATGATTTCGCCATCCCAGATTGTACGTTTGGAGTATAGATTATGGTTGGGTCTGGTATAAGCAGCATTCGTGTTCTCCTGATACATTTGAGACTGGTAAATAGGATACTCCTCGAACAGATGGTTGAGATCATGGCAATAGGTACAACCCGGTTTGACTACAGGTGGTGGGTTGACCTGGTTTGCAGCAAAAGGTTCCTTGATTCAAGCAATTCTATTCTCTTCATTAATTGTGTTATTTTAGCCTCAGCAGCTATGGAGGATTCTATTGAATGCATACCAGTTCTGGAAGTGGTGGGAGTGGTTTTTTCTGGACATGACTCCCACTGAATTGTTTTTTCGGCTAAGGCTTCAAAGAGATCCCACCCCTGATTCTCATCTTTCTTTAAAAATTCCCCTTGGCACATGGTTTCAAGGAGTGTCTTCGTTTGGTAATCAAGTCCGTCATAGATAATTTGGCACTGTCGCCATTTTTCTATTCTGTGATGAGCATATAGGGCTAGCAAGTTTTGAAGCGTTCGAAATATTTCCAGAATGGTTCATTGAATTCTTGCTTGAATTGCATAATGTTCTTTCTCATGAGGGCTGTTTTGTGAATGGGATAAAACTTCTTAAGAAAGATTTTTACAAAATCATCCCATGAAGAAATCGAACTGGCGGGAAGATTGTAAAGCCATTTCTTAGCTATATCTTTCAGTGCGAAGGGTATGAATCTTAGTCTAATAGCGTCCTCAGTTAACTGGGAATTCTCATCATAACACATACTTCTTCAAACTCACGAATGAAGAAATACGCATCCTCGGATTCTAGGCCATGAAATCGCGGGAGTGTGTTTGTAAATTGTGGTTCAGCTCAAAATTATTTCCATTGGTCACTAGAAGAAGAATGCATGATGGAAGTGAAGTGCGGATCAGGTAGAACTTGTCTTGAAGCGAAGTGTTGTTTGCCATTATTGGGATTGTGTCAGGTGGTGTTATTTGTGCAAGTGTAGAAATTCTAACAAGTCTTGCAGAATCTGGATCTCGGTACCACTCTTGCATACACAATCAACGTTCACCGATCAAACAAGCGAAAGAAAAATGAAAATAACAAACAAGAAAAGAAAAATCAATCACAAGCTATCTAGGATAACTGGACCTAGACGACTCCTAACTGTTCGATGAACCAAAGAAGGTTATTGCTAGAATCAGACCACAGCTAATCAGCTAGGTAGGGGCAAAATATGGTGGGAGGTATCCGTATGTAAGCAACGGACCTTAATTACGCCAAACCATGGTATCTTCGAGGCGTAACCTCTTAATACCCAACCTTAGACACTGATTTGACTAGAGTGTGAATCAAAAACAATTTTCAACTTCAGTCGATCTCCTACTGAGTCCGGATGTCCCTAGGGCCAACGTCTATCAGATTTTATTAAAAGCTTGGGATTGTAAGTGCTTGGATGATGACTTTTGGGCCAAGGAAAGGGTGATAAAATCCCCACCTTATCTTATTTATTGGGTGATGCCCTTAAAACCAATTTTGTGCAAGTGTACAATATATGCAAACAAGGTTCACTCAAAGCGATGTAAATCAACCAATAAGTGAGTCCTATTCTAAATGCAATGCAAACGTACCTTGCTCCATTACTCTTCAACAGTAAAGTAGATGAATTGAAAAGACACGTGCCTAAAAATGCAAACGTCTAATTAATTTTTAACTTTACAACAAATGTTTTACTGTTGATTATTAGCAGGATTTTGGTGAAAACATACAAGAAATAAGATTTGTAGCAGCTATATTTTTGTAAAGCAAGCAACCCTGCACAAAATCAGTGAGTAGTCAACTCTTCTTTGCTGCGGATCCGCTGCTTTTGCCGAGAAAACGCGGCAAATCAGAGGGTACTTGGTTTCTACTTTCTTGAGCAGAAGCCCAAGACCACTTTATGTTCTGTAGTGCTTTGTTTCCTGTTTCTTCAACCTGTAACCTGCAACAGAGAAGAAAATTTGTTTAGTTCTTCACTTCAAATGAAAACCGTTTGCTCTCCCCAGCAACAACGCCAAAAATTTTGTTCGGAATGAAGGAGTGTACTTATATTCAGAGTTAGAGGGTTTAGAGTCAACCTTCTTTGTTCGAATGTGATGCTCAAAAACTCCAAAATGTATTAATAATTTTTTTCTTTACTCCTTCTGAATCACCGTAGTAGTATGAGCTATTACGGGTCGATCCTCAGGGAGAGCTCGCGATGGAAGCTTTACGGTTAAGTTGTGAAGAAAGAAAACGAGAGTTTTTCTATGTTCAAAAGAAACAAAATGACATGAAAAAGTAGAAGAAAAATTCGTTGTGGATTTGTTGCATGAAAAGAAAACGATGGAAAGGAAAGTGAAAAGAACTTGAAAACTTGACTAGCTTTTGAAAGAAAACTTGAGAAGAAAAACTTTGAAAGACTTTTAGATAGAAGAAACAATGACTAGCTAACCCTTCTAATTTACTAACTTACGAATCTCATAGGGTGATGCATGTCTCATGTTGATTCATCGGCAAAGGTTTGTCTTGCTTGTTTGGTCAAATACTTTCCCACTTGGAGGATGAGTGATCTTCTCGGTCTTGTCTTGTAGCCTCATTGATTCATCGGCTCCCGAGATTTTCAATGGCGGAATCAAGGAGTGTCACTCAAGGGAATGCTAAAGAAGAAGATACAAGATTCATTAGTCATTCAAAGCCATACTCGAGTTAGCATTGAAGTAAGAAAATTGTACAACAAATAGCATAGTTAGGTGCTCCATCTCCATGTACCATCAAGGCACTTGTTCTAAAGACAAGGCTCTAAATGAGTCTCACATGAATCATATGGAATGAAAACAAGCTTTTGCCAAGAATTAAAGTAACTCATCTTCATTGGGGATAATAGAGACTTGAAATTACAAGATCACAATAAAGCATCCAATGAATCACATGAATTAACAATCACCCAAGAGTTAGAAGTTAGTAAAGTTAGTGGTTAGCTAGTCATGTTAAAAAGAGTTAGCTAGACATTGCAATGAAAAGAACACAACAATTCATGGAAGAAGAAAACGCAATGGAAATTAAAGCTTGAAGTAAAATACTAGAATTAGTAAAGATGAGAAGATAGATGGATAAATCCTTACATTCAAGTTGTCACCACTTCAATTACAAGCTCTCACACTCTCTCTTCTCTCTTTGCATAATTCTAGAAGGAAGAAGATTACAAGAGCACTAAAGGAAGCTAGAGAAAATCCCTATAATTCTCTCAAAAATACAAGTTCTTCTCTCCTATCTCTTCTCCTTCTTTCGTAGAGGCCCTAGGGGTCTATTTATAGGCTCCAGAGGATGAGGCTCTCAAATCTCGACCGTGGGATAAAATCCCTGGCTCAACGGCCAGATTCCTGCTGCGGTTCCGCGGCCAGAGCCGCGTTTCCGCGGCAGAATCTTGGCCGTTGCGCCAACGATTTCTGTTGCCTTTCTGTTACAGTTTGTTAGCCATGCTGGATCTTCTAGAAGGCTGGGGATATGCGTGGACGACTCCAGATCTGGGCTTGACTTTGGGCTTTTCCATTTGGCTCTTTATTTAATCCCATTAATTCCTTGAAAATCCTTTGATTATGGGCCTTCCTCTCCATTAATGGTGGACCTGAAAAATTAAAGAGAAAAGCAATAAAAATCTTATTTTTATTTACATAAAGCATGATATGAAAGAAAAAATGATGCAAAAATGAACTCTAATCATTCATGCCCATTGTTTTCCATTGATTTTTGCAAAAGGGAAAAACATACAAAAAGGGGTCGAGGAGCTAAATTACAAGTATTCTAAAAATATTACAAGTAGATCTCCTCTGAGATTCTGGAGAAGTGTGCCGATAGGAGTCTGGTCAGCGCGCGACCACTTTGTCCCTTTGACGATGCGATCGATGGGATTTCCTTCTCGCCTGGTTCGGGGAATTGGAGAACAGAAGGTTGGTAGAACCCTATTGTTACTTCTCAAACTGCCTCCACTTGACAATTCCTTCTCACCCGTTCCAGAAATTCCTTGAGAGGAAGGAAGGTATTAGGGTATTAGCACCCTGATTAGAGAAGCAGTTCTTTGAATTCTTAGAAGTAAGAGAATAGATCTCTGTTTAGCCGTCTCTCTTTGTGCGTGCCTCTGCCTGTGCGCGTGTGTCTGTGTGTCTCTCCTCGTATGCCTCTGGTGGGCTATTTATAGAGAGAGCAGGGGTATAATTGTCCCTTGAAAATCTGAAAACAGATTGAGTCAATCTGTTTAAATCTAGAAAGTAGCCTTGCTGCGAGGCTAGAATTAGCTTCTGCAAAGCTAAGAATAGCAGGTAGCGTCGATCTCCTGATCTGTTTTAATTCTTTCAGAATAATTAAAAGATCTCCCTTAATCCTCTTACTTGTTTTAGGAGAGTCAAGAGATTATGGCAAGCAAATGCCAATTTTGATCTCAGATTTGATCTTGATTAGATTTGATCTTTAATAGATTTATCTTGAATAGATTTGATCTCATCTGGAGATTTAATTGGTCAGAGGTTGACCATAACAGACCCGCATCGGAGCTGTCGCGTCGAGCTCAAAGCGGAGCTGGAAGGAGCATTTGGCGAAGTTAGAAGAAAGCTTTTCAGCGGAGCTGGATAAACATCTGTGGCGAAGCTACCATCCTTCTGCGCGGTTGCATGTGGCTTCGAGCGAAGCTAACTCTCTGCGGAGTTAACTGAGCACTTCAGGCGAAGCTGTAAGTTAGCTCTCCGATAGAGTTTTGAACAGTTCCAAGGCAAAGTTTGACAAACTTAGCCTCTCAGGTGAGGCTATCCCCTTGGGCTCATATAATGCTAAGTGTTAAGCTAACCTAGCATTTTAGACCTGCTTAGGTCTCTTCAAAGATAATATAGGCTTACTTTCTGCTTCACTGGATCAGTAGAGTCCAAGTTGCTGATTTGGCCCGCGGAGATAGGTATATAACTGGTCATCAGCTTGTCTGTTACTTGTCTTTTATAAATGTCAACAAGTTAGACATTATTCTGGCTAGTCAGGAATCTTGTCTTTTTTTAGAGTGTCAACAAGACCCCCTTCAATGTTTTTGAAAGTCTGCAATGGAATTGTTCAGACTTCGAAATACTTTGAATTGCTTTGATTGATGGTATGTGAAGTACAAACGTCGCCACGGTGGTTGAGTTCAGTTTCGCTTTCAATCCTGCTTCTGGATTAGAATAAGTTCGCCGAGGAATCGTGTAGATTCGCGATTCTGGGTAGCTTCGCGTCTGGATAGCTCTGCATTCGAGCCTCCTGGAGTAAATTCGCTTCAAATTGGTCTTGGAACGTCGTTCCTTTCCCGAGGCTAACTGCTTTCGACTAGTTACAAGAAGGATTGCCCCTTTTTCGAGGTTAGAATAACCTCTCTTGTATTAATGAGGAAGATTATTGCTTCTGCGTGCATTTTCGAGGGAGACTATTCCCTTCTCAAGGCTCAGTAAATGTCTTAAATTCGCTTGTGCCTCTAAGCCTGAAGCAGCGATGGTGCGATCAGGCCATGAGGCCTATAAATAGGACACTTGAAGTCCTCTACAGAGAAGTAATTTGTTCATGATATCTCTTGGTTGTTCAGAGAAATATACTCAGATCTCTGAAATAGTGGGGGTGCCCACTCTAGTCATTAACCGGCCAAGAACTGGTGAGTCTCGGTCATCCAGAGCTTTACTAATGGACAAATGACTTTAGGGAGTTTATCTCCATTAATTTAGCTTTATCAGCTGGCTCAGGGATTGATTTTCCTTGTTCTTCATTTTGTATCTGACTAATTTGAATCTGTTGAATCTGCTTGTTAAGTTCGCCACATAGGCAAGCATTGGGACTTAGTTTCTTCAAGGTGAGCCAGTCTTTTATATAGATGGGGTCAAGACTGCGTCCCTCTGGATCAGTCTGGCTTAGCCGTATAGGCGAGGGTAGGACTTAGCTCTTTTTAACACTTCTTCAATATAACTGTCTTAGGCGGAGCTAAGACTTGGCTTACGCTGAGCTATCCCATCATCACTGTGCAAGCGAGGCTATCCTCTGCTTAACTGAAATCCATCCTTAAAGCCCAACTGGATCGGATATAAATTGATTCGCCTAAAGAATTTGACTTAGCGTACCATGCTTGCATTTTTTCTTTGCTTTACTGCTAACCTGTCTTCCATCTTGCGTTGCAGTGAATTGTGGTTGCCAGTCTTTCATCTTAATGAAAGAGACCAGAAACTTGTCCCTTGATTTTTCAGTTGAAATTTTAATCCTAAGCAGGGGAGCAAACTGGGGGCAGCTGATGCGTATTCCAAGAAGAGGTTGGCAGTCGCTTATCCGAGATGATTCACTTCGAGAAGGGCCTGGTAGTCGCTTATTCGAGATGATCCACTTTAGGAAAGCAGACGTCACCTGTAAGGTCTCAGATCTTTCCTTTGCCAATTTTAATCAGAGAAGATCCGGCTTTCTGGTGGCAACCGGTCCTTTGTCAATTTTCGTCAAAGAAGATCTAGCTTCTTGATTGCAAAATCTGCCATTATGCGAAGGATTACGGCCTTGTGCAGGAGGAAGGCCTTTCATGTCTAGTTAGTTGGCTTGGAAGTAGATAGGACCACTTGTATGCCTTTGGAGCAATGATTCGGTTGTACGAACCACTTTGATGTAGCGCCAATGTATCTTCCCTTTTGAATCAATAAAAGTTTATTTTGTGCTGTTTATCTACTTTGTTTCCCTTCTTTTTGATTCGAGAACACCTGAGGTGGACCAACTTAGGCAAGTCTTTCCCCTAGGAGGAAATGAGAACTCTCAGCTGAGCTAAGTTTCCAGCGAAGCTGAAAACAGATTTCCAAATAAGTTAGGAGCCAGTTTCTGACGAAGCTAGCACGGAATTTCCGCGAATCTAGAGATGTGCTTTTAGCGGAGCTAAGTCATGTTTCTCAGCGAAGTTATTCAAGCATCGCGCTAAGTCAACACTGGACTCATGGCGGAGTTAGCTTTTAGTGGGGCTGAAGTAACACTTCTTGGGAAGGCGCTTTAGGCACCGTTTCAAATTAATTTGAAACAACTGCCTGTGCTCCTTTCGAGGAGGCGACATTTAGGCAATCATCAGCCTATAAAAGCTTGATTGGCCTAAAAGAGAAGACACCACTTCTCTTTGAATTTTCAGAGCACTCTGACTCTTTTCTTCTCTTCCTCCTTCGTTTGGAATTTCAAGAACTTCTTCAGTTCTCCAATGGCTCCCAAAAGACGAGCAAGAAAAGAGGTAGCGACCTCTATGACAGAAGGTCCTTCACCTCCGCTGGTCATCGAACGAACTATCGCGGGTAAGGATCTTTCCCTTTTGATCAGAGATTTTCATCTCTCTTTTAAAGCCAATTTCTGGCTATCTTCAGAGCGATCAATCATGATCTCGTGATCTTAGGGAGTTCAATTCCCTGAATTCCCTTGATTTCTTGATTGGGAATCTTAGAACCGAAGGGTCTCTTCTTCAAGCATCTAGGCGAAGCTATCCCTTAGGCGGTTCACATCCTGTTGAATGATAGGATGCGAAGCTAACCTTTGGAGTGTAACTGAAAAGGACGTTAATGTCCTTAAAATAATTTTTAGGCAACAGTACCTTTCTGACGAAGTTAGCCCCTGGGGCTTTGTCGCGTTCTGTTGTTCGAGGTCAAGCTTCCAGAGCGAAGCTAATACTTGGATATTTTCCTGCATCCTGCCTTCGTGTGGAGTTCAAAGTTACGCTGCAGCTGCGAAGCTACGCTTCGGGGCGAAGCTATTGTTAGGTCAACTTCGCTCGGAGAGCAAAGCTATGCCTTAAAAAAAACTGCATTCTTGTTTTAGCTCTCTTTTCGGCCGATGAACTAATTATAGTTTCTCTTTGCTTTTACAGTGCACTATACTCCTGGTCCTCTGAACAGTCTCTTTGGCACAGCCAGGGGGTTGGATGATAACATCAGCCTATAGTTTCAAGGGCAGGCATCATTATTCAGCGAGCGAAGTGCTCCTACTCGGGATGCACTTATTCATGCTGGGGATCAGCGCACCATGAGAAGCATCTTAACTACTGCTCCCCTTGAAGATTCTGACCGAAGAATCTATCAAAAGTCCGGCTTCATGTTTGGAGATGCAGCGCCAGACAACGATCACCAGCTGCTAGCCGAAGAGGGGCAGTGGATTTTCAAATTGGATGGTGAGAAGTACTATCTCCCATCTAGCAAGCGGCATTTTCCCTTGTCCTTCTTTCAATGCGTGACGAAGGCTCGGAAGATGCAGTGGCAAGTGACTCGGACTACTGACTCCGTTCACGTAGGGAGTTCATAATTCCGTCCCTCGGTTACACAA
>JAVJIF010024058.1:0-72879 GCA_038442645.1 Agave tequilana | reverse complement strand
TTTCTGGTATTGTTTCCAGTTTGGATTGGATTCGGGTTTTCTTCTTTCTCTGAGGTGATGCTGATTGTATTGTTGAAATTTAGGTTGGACTAGGATCATCCTAAGTGCCTATATAAACCCCTTGGGATGGTCTTTGAAGGCAAATAAAAAAAGTCAAGAGAAGTTGAGTTTACGAAATTTTCACCATTGAGAGTTGGCGAGAGAGAGATATTCTTGTAACTCTTGTATTTATTTCTCTGTTTTCAATAAAGTTTCTCCCCTCCTCCCCATGAACGTAGGCATTCTTTCAGAACCACGTTAAATATGGTGTTCTTTGATTGTGTGGTTATTTATCTCAATTGCTTGCTAGTGATATATCTTCTACGCTTCCGCTTCCGCTGTCGAGCCGTCAACTCGATGTTTCACTTTTGTTGTATCGGTGATTGATCACAACATTTTTAAATTCCCTCTTATAGTTGATGAGAATCCTAAAGAGGAATACAAAATAAAAAAGAATATTGGTGTATACATATTAATATATATACATACATACATATATATGTATTCAAGGAAAAAAGTATGCCATACAAACACATGACAAATGATAGCTAATTAAAATTATATGCTAACTGAGGATTAAAGTTTAACCATGAGGCGACAAGGTAGTGTAAATGCTTGACACTTAAAAGTATACGTATGTTCATGAGAATTAAGGAGGATTTTGGAATGGACACCGAGCTAATTAGGTGTCAAGATCTTAAGCTACATTTGAGGCTATACAAACACTCATCTCCTCTTTCTTTCACTTTTTTCTCCCTTCTAATCCCTTCTTACAAAACCTTTTATGTTTCCCGCTTGCTTGCATAAGGATCAAGAAGTTGTATTAGGGATGGGAAGTTGAAAAAAGTTGAAAAACAAGAATATGTAAGTAAACCTTCCTTAATCTTTCTTTCTTTTCTCTTCCCCCTTCATCTAGTTGTTCCATCAAATTCACATATTCATTTGTTAGTACAAATAATAACAGTAAGGAAGAAATGAAAAGAGAAGAAATTATAGCAAAAACAAGGGTTTGTCAGAGATTGTAAAGGTAATTCGACTTAAACTGCATCTTTCTCTTTTAATATATAACTAGCACATTAAGAAAAGAAATGATACTAAGTTTGGTTTATTGTGGAGTAATAAAGTCCAAATTTTGAAGTAAATATCGGTTTGAAATTAATGGATTGGAATCAGAAGTTACTAAAATTAGTGAAAAGATATAACCTGTTGTGTATAGTGCTGTGCAGAATTATGCATGAGTGAAATATTTCTTTCTAGTTAGGACATTAAACTAAAGTAAAAGTTAGCATGTTATATACCGTTAGAAAGATAAAGATGACTACTTTCTAATGAATCTGATCATGCTCCAATCCGACGTCACCAGAAGAAGTTATAGAGGAATGATTACATACTGGTTAGAAACTCTGTCAGAGGTCGAGAAAATTAGGAAGATGATACATATTCGGTTAAAAGGGAAATATAAGAAAAGAAAAAAGATCCTTAAAGTTTGATATAGTCAACCATATAAGTAGAATCTATAATCATATTTCTAAACCATGTAGGATCACAAAAAGAAGGGAAGTTGGTCAAGTGCAAGGAACTTAACTATCAAAGGTAAGTTTAGTATCAATTTTGTTCATTTCCTTTCTGGTACAATAACATGACTACCAATGTGGCTATACATATAAATATATACAAATAAATATGTGATGAACCAAATCTTGTAATCACCTATGTGGTTATGGTGGAACACATATTTCTTGTATACTTAAGGCCCAATACACCTAGACATAGACTTGCTCTTGATAAATATAGATGTCACGTGTGATTGTTAATTCTTTCTCATATGGGCAATAATATTCCGAGTACGATGTCATTCAATGAAAAGTTTCACTTCTCATGTTACTTGATATTTGAAGTATATTTATGCATACATGTTATGATATCTACCTTGTGTGGTATTGAGATTAATTATCATTTGATACTTCTTACTGGGCTAGGAGCTCACCACCTATGTGTGGCTGCAATTATATTGCAGGAGCCGAAAAGGAAAGAGTACCATCCAAGGTTAGATTTACACAATGGCTTCAGGGTAGGAACCGTTCTCTTTTGGTGTTCATAATCTGAAAAATCTGGTGTGAAAATTTTGCAGTCACCTAAAAGTACTCTTTGACCATGGCCGGTTGTAATATATATCATGTGGCTTGAACTTATATAATATATGTGAATTACCTTTAGTTGGATAACAAGGCTAGTTATGTTTTAGATGGTATCTCACTGTGCTAATTGTGAAGTCTGTAGTTAGTATAGTTGGAAAGTTTCTAGACCGTTGAGATGATTACCCTTATACTGTCAAACTGTTCAGGGCAAAAACTTGGTTATCCCTCTATATTAAACGTACTTAATTTGAATATATTTTATAATATCCAGGTTAATGTCCTTTAACATTATAATATTGGAAATCCTTATTGTAGATAAAGTATTAATTCAAATGCATATATATAATTTTATTATTGCCACACCATGTCAGTATCCTGAATTTTTAAGATCTGTGTATCCGGTGTATCCGCACACCTGCATTGTGTCATATCCTTAATTCCATATCTGTATTCCTCCTAGCGCAACATAAGTTATAAAGAATCAATATAGCAGAAAATTGATATAAAAAGTTAAGACATAAACAAAAGAGGTGATGTGCCCGCTAATGGAATTGTGCCTTGCATTCACTAATAAACATGTCAAGAAATAGCCACTCCACTTGAAGTACTGTGGATGAGTTGAAGGATTGACTGGAACCTGAAACTACAATCCACACCCATACCCATGTGAAAATTCAAACCAGAAGACCATTTTAAAAAAGTGGTCAAGCAAATTTCACAATATCTAGTGAAATTGCCTGTGGAATCAAATAAGCAGCGGTTTTAGTCATTATTTCATTTGAACAAAATTTCTTGTCCAGGTTTATTTCAAAGCAAATCTTTCAGGCGTTAATGGTCTTTTGACCTATTTGGGTGGATATCATATATGAGGTATCCTAATGAAACTTGGATTGGTTACGGGTTGTTCTGTGCTTGGAGACTATGAATATATTCTAGTTGTTAAAGAGATTTCTATTATTTTTAAGTGACCTTTCTGTAATTGGGAATTCTATTTCTGGAGTAGTAATGTTGTTATAAGTGATTCTCCATTGAACGGTATGTCTTATTTTTATTATTAGGATCCCTTGGGTCACCATGATGGACGAAACCACCTAAAAGATTGTATGTTGCTCTCTTACGCTCTTATTTCCTCTTTCTGTATATTTCTTATATGTTCCATTGCTTTGCATCATCATAGAGTAGGTATTGTCTCTAATTTTCTTAGCCTTGTTGAGGTATCAGAGCTAGTACCGGCCAGAGCTTTAGCTTGGTTTTTAGGAGAGTGGTTAAAGGAATGGCTGGAGGATTTTTTTTGTTTTCAAAGTTCAAGTGGAGAAATTCAATGGGAAGAATAATTTCTATCTCCGCAAGTCAATGTTCAGATTTTTCTGATTCAACAAACCTTGCACAAGTCTTTGTCTCGGAATGTGAAGAAACAAATTATCCTGATTATAAGAAGATTGGGATGAATTCATTTTGACAGCCCTTAGCAGGATGATTAATCAAGTTGGTATCCTTGAGGGAGGATTCCACAACAATATTTCATCAAAGCACAGATCCTCTACACATCATAATGACTGGACGAATCTTTCTTATCAAAAGCAACAATTTTACTAGCTCTCGGTGAAAGGTACCTCTGTTCATGTCACTTAAACTTCTAGAATTATTAGTCAATTTTTGTCTATGGAGATGATGTTACTGTCCTCTCGACTTTGTCATATAAGCATCTGGATACTACTACTTAAACTTCTTCAATAGAATCACTAGCCAATTGTTGTCTATAACGGTGTTCTTACTGTCCTCACCACTTCTTTGTTTGAGCATCTAGTATTACTTCTGTTGTATGTCAAAGATTCCATTTTCATAAAAGATGTTGCTAGATAATCTTGCTATCCTCTCTTGCTCTTCTTATGAGCATCTGGTTAGTACTACATTATATATGAGAAAGATTCTATGCATAAAAAAGCTGTGACCAGCTTCATTGTCAAAGGGATTCTAGAGACAAGAGGTTGTCTGCTAAAGAAGAAGAGAGGCAAGAAGGCTTCTTGTGACAACATATAAGATGTGGGTTTATGCCATTATTGGGTGGAAATTTGAACGTGAAAGGACTTGCTGGAGCCTTGATTGAATAGAGGAAACAACCGGACAGCTCAAGCAAGTGTTGCTACTCCAGATATAGAATTCCCATGTGATTGCTTCTTTGCAAATTCCAACATCCAAGGAACATTGTGAAGCCTCCCAAGTCTTGGATTCAGAAGATTCCTATCGCAGGTGCCCCAATAAAACCCTCATACTAGCTTACGGCCACTTGAGGTAGTTTACTTAGGAAGCATAGACATAGACAGGGAACACGGGGTAGACAACACTGACAAGGTGGAACTCCACATGACTGCACGTGTGTGTACATTGCATGTGTCTATAATGTCCATCAATAACTCAATAACTTTGGGGCATATTGTATTAGAAGTGTGTGTGTGTGTGTGTGTGTGTGTGTGTTTGGTGTGTGTGTGTGTGTGTGTGTGTGTGTGTGTGTGTGTGGGTGGGGGGGGGGTGGTTAAAAATCTTAATTATTAAAATTAAGAGCTTCTAATCAAGTTACTAAATCAAACAAGAAAATCTGAAAATCTAAACCAATACCACACTTAATCCAAGTCTATGCTCTTCACGTGTTTTGCGAGGAGTTCAGATTTGATAACATGTACCATGTTATGTAGCCTAGGTGATGTATGGCCCAACTGTTTCTGACACATGATACACAGCTTTTACACACATTTGTGTTTCTTAAAAACGGGCACATTTTCAGAGTTTCTGATATCTGTTCGGCAATTACCTACCGTTGTCCAATACATGTCATACACGCGCACAGGACTGACATTGAGGTCTAACTAGTGTATATGTTTCACATTTGTTACTAGTTCACCTGTGTGGTCCAGAGTTGGTGGTCAGGAAACTTATGTTTTATGGTGTACGCATAGTTGGAAATGGTCCAGGAAACTCAAGGTGGAGTCCTAAAGGTTCGGAGAGGAGCCCACGTTGTGCTCACCCTTTTATTAAAAGAAAGAAGCAAGTTTAAACCTCAAGGATATTCCCTAACAACTGAAAGTTAGGCTGTAACTCTAGACCCGTGTTTCTAAAGCTAATTGCAAGCACTCAACATGACAGTTCAGGGTTGAAGTCATGTCCAACCACCATTACTTCAGAAAGCTTGAAATGCATATGGAGGTTACATAGGGGATGAAATCCCCGTGAATAACTTTGAAGCACTTCTCTTGAGGAGTTCAAGTTGGACCTAGTCTGAAAAGTTTAGGTTATCACTAAGCTCAACTCTTAGTTATTGACAAAGGGCCAAAAGAAGGGGTAAGAACTAGTGACCTGCGCAGCGGCAACTCTATGACCCTACCCATGGGTGATCAAAATTCATGAAGGTAAAAATTGCAGGACTTGGATTTCTTCCCTTTAGACATTTCATGATAATTGCAACCACTTTAGAAACTGCTAGGATTTTTGGGCCTTGAGTTCTGTTGAATCAGTATTAACCAAAATAGGATAGAAAGCCAGCTCCAGTTGCTAGTGTTATAGATATATATATTGTAATTAAGAGTTGCTGCTGAAATTTTACAATTGTGTCCTGCACCCCTAAAGGTTGAGTTGTTGTATCTTTATATATATCAGTGAAACAAATATCCAATCTTTCTATTGTTGTTGAGAGAGATTGGGAATCCTCTTTACGTGTGCTCGGTCTTGTCACTTTCTCTCTGCTCAACTCTAGGACTGTCAAACGAACGATCCGCTCACGAAAAGTTCATTTTAGGTTCGGTACTTCGGTCGATTTTGGCTCACTCAAATTTATAAATGAGCCTAACTCAAACTATGTCTGCTCACACATGGTTGGCTCAAATAAGCTCGATGTATACATTCATGTGTGAGGTTGTGTGTATATTAAAAATATGTGATATTCCAAATATAAGCCATATAGCTAATATGGGCATATACAAAAACTTACACACTGCAATATATAAGTTTGACAATTAGATCAATTAATGATTCCAAACATTTCTTCTTCTCCAAGAGATCGATTAGAAGCACTTGGTACCAATATCGAATGCTCTATTTTAAGCGCTAACAAACAAATGAATCGCTTGAGAATGTTTGTGTTCATCTCAGCATTTACTTAGCTTGATTTTGGCTCATTCGACCAACAAATGAGCCACACTCAAACAGGAATAACCATGCAAGTTCTTAAAAGAAGCACAAAAGGTCGAAGGATCAAAACAGATCAGAAACTACTGATACTGAATGTCCATATCCATATGCATATTCAACTGGTCAACCACTTCAAAAAACAATTCATGTGTTTATGGAATTTACTTTCGAAATCAAACATGGTAGAGCTGGTTTCAGCGATGATTTCAACCAATCAAACTCATAATCTACCAAATTCTCATGTCAAAGTTTGTTTTGAAGTGAATGAATTTGGGTCAAAATTTTGAAATATTTGGAAGCCTACATATATTAGGTATCCAGATAAGACTAAGATTGCTTGGGCCATATTAATAAGCTTGTTTATTTGTTATTTGCTCAAGGGATTTCTATGATTTCTCAATGAGCTTTTGTAGTTGGGATTCTTCCTCTACGGTATAACGAGAAGAGTGATGGCAAGTTATCTGAACGAAGAGATTGTAATACCTCCTCTTCCTATTGGAATCTCTCTAATTGCTTTTTCCGCTAAACATAGACATGTAGTCTCAAGTCTCAACCACCTAAAAGATGTTGTATTACTCTTCCTCTTTTTCTCTCTAATTCCCTCTATTGTCTTGGGCATCATCATCTTGTAGATTTTTTTTTGAGGTATAGGATACAACAAATTGCTGTAGCCATAATATACAACCCAAAACCAACTCCTCATTCGACAATTGTGAGACTCCTAGGAGGGAGGAGCGTTACCGATAGGCTAACCCGCTTCCACTATCATCTTGTTAGATATTGTCTCCAGTTACTTATGTTTGCTGATTTTTAACAAGGACAAGACCCTCCTTTTCATCATCTAGATTAAGCTTCTGCCCAAACTAATCAACTTAGCATTAAAACTTACTTCCATGCATGAATGAGAATGATGGCTAAAAATCTTATGACATGAAGTATATTCATATTATCTATGAAAATTAATTCTCCTAAAGAAAAAGAAAAAAAAACAGAGAGCAGGACACACCAGTATAAGAGAAAACACAGAAGCCCCTCTCTTTAGGACATGGATAGATAGCACAGAAGCTGTTCTTTGAAGACCGTAGATAAAGAAAATAAATAAGATATTAGACACACACAAAAATATCAGTTGGAAAGGAACTGCTAATTATCCCATGCAAGAAAATAAAAATTCCAATACCAAGGACAGGCATATACGAAGAAAAATAACTGAGAAGTCATACGAACCATCAATGTTCTGTGTTTCATTATCACGTGAGTTTTTGTACCAGTTTGATCATACACAGAGCAAATTCCTTCTTCAGCCTCCGTTCCCAGTCCATTTATTGTCCCCAAGAGAATCTTTGATCCAACTGAAGGTGAAACTATGTCTGTTGAGACAGCCTCACTTCTATACTCCTTGTCTTCATCCAGATTAAGAAAGACCTTTATTTGGTCTTCATAATCAACTGCTAGTGTGTTCGAATTGCATTTTGAAGGACTTCTAGTTGCTGTTGCAACTAATTGTCCGGAAATATGCAATTCCAGATCTTTATATACATCTGGTATGTCTTTCTCATATTGAATCTTAAGGACATCTGGATCTTCTGAAGATGTAGAATTCAGCCCCATATTTGTCTGCCTAACATATTGACAAATTTCATGATCCGTTGAATTAAAAGAAGTTACTTTTTCACGGTGGGTATCTGATAATTCAGGAAATTTATCAACTAAGTAAACGATTCCAAAAAGATCACGCCCAGAAACCAAATGCAAAACCTCAGGAGTGTTGTACACAGATCTTTCCTCAGCTTCAAAACAGTCAGGAAGAAAGTCCATAGACTCAATAAGAGGGCCATAATATGCAGCACGTATTGCTGAATACAGTTCGCTCTCGAGTTCATAGAAATAACCAGAGCCGACAGCAACCCTCCTCTCTGTAAGAATATCATCAATCACAAGTCTATACCATTTTACCCATTCTACTCCGTCACCTTCCTTGATTATTGTTAAAGATGAATTATACATATACATAACTGAACCAGTTCTGGAATGCTTCTGCAAAATCTTCCTCCGAGAAAATAGATAACTGTCATAATGTGCCCTTTTCTTGGAATCTGACAGAATCTGCAGAACAAAATAAAAAATCAATTTTATACAAAAAAAAAAAAACAAGAATTTTAAACCAAACTTTCATCAGCATATGAAGGATTTTGTGAGAAAAAAATAAGTACAACCATTTTTCCCAAATATAAGAGCACCCCCCCACCCAAAAAAAAAAAAAAAAACCAAAATAAACAAATCAATAAACAGCAGCAGCAGCAGCAGCGATAGCCAACCCAGAAAAACAAATTTTGCAAAAACAAACCCGTTTTTTTAAATAAAACTGAGGTCAAAGCTTGAGTAAACATCTAGAGGAATACAATAGGAATTAAGATAGCTTTTACAATAACATAACATTCACAGTTTATATCACCGGCTATGTTGCACGGACACGACAACGTTGAAATGGACACGACACGTGGACGCGTGGCAAATTCTTAAAAGACATACAACATGTGTGTCCGACACGCGTATCGGACACGTTTCGGACACGACACGGCTTCATGATAGAAGTGTCTGTGCTACATAGATCACCGGTCGGGCCAGACATTGAGGCTGCCTAAACAGAAAATTTCTCCCATTTCATGGAGTATCCTGTTGCATGTTCAATTATATTCCAATTCAGTCAACATTCTCCTCCCCTAAAAGGACAAAATGAATATGCCAGAATTCAAATTTTTTTTACATCAAGAAAATTTTTATCCTTTCTACAATGTTCACTTCCTTGATAAGGCAGATCTAGCAATCTGTCAGGATCTTATGACAAGATACTCACCCACCCATATTTTGCTTCACCAGGATTTAGGGATTTAACAGAATTGGAATTTGATTCACGTTAATGCTGGACCTAGAAACTTGATCAATTCTTTTGTGTGGGCTCTCTTGCCCAAGAGGTTCTCCATCAGCAACCCCAGTTCAATGAGAAGAGGTTGCAGATGCTCATGCTCATGGTGATGTCCTCCCATCTGTATACCTAATTTCCTTTCAGTTAAAAAGGTTTGTATTCCATTGCATAAATTAAAAACTGATACCACCGCTAGCCATCAAGTTCTTGTTGCTTTCCTCAGCAAGTTATGCCACTGTGAAACTTCTTCAACAGCCTAACTAGCTTGACAAAATAATTTTGCAGCTAGTGTCTTGGAGTTCACTTGACTACTTGTTACATTTCACAAGACTTGGACTTCTCTAGAACACCAACTGCAGCAAATCCCTGATGTACGGCCCAGCTTGGACCAACAGCATTACCAAACTCATCAACCCACACAGTAGCCTCTTAAATTTGATTCCATAACAATGAGTAGACTTGACTAATTTGCCAAAACCATAAGTAGATTTGACTAATTTTGGTTCTCTTAGTGATTTAGTGCAAGAAACTCATGATAACTTCGGTCAAGTTGGTTTTAAACCATTTGAAATGGGTTGGGGAAAGTCAAACAGGACTCAATTTGAATAAGCAGGGGCAAGTTTGTCATTGCATAATTCATTCGTCTTGGAGAGAAGAAAATGTAGTAGTTAGATTTTGACCATCGTCAAGATCATGACACGTGTCTCACCGTATCAGAAGCATCTCAAGCGAACAACAAACTCGACATACCAACTGGATCATTGCGGGTCCAAGGAGAAAGCCTCGGATCTTGCCTCAAGTCCACACTTGACCCGAGGTCCCTCTCCGACATCTGTACTACCAGGTCCCTCTCCGACCCAAGATCCCTCTCTGACATCCGCAACTACCAGGTCCCTCTCTGACAACATCTATCTGGGATCGTTCACTCAGATATTCAACTCGGACGGAACCATCGTACTAGTCGGAAGCCCCAACTCCCATAGCAAAGGCCCTCCGCAGAGACTCCTGCCTCCACGCTAGATACAGCTCAGTGGCAGGAATCCCCGATTCACAGAGTCAATTACACCGTCAGATTATCTCCACGTTTTAAATATTTCAGCGCTCCTATTTCAGTGGGGGCAGTTATAGATAGTGGCAAATAGTGGCGGATATCTATGCACATCAATTCCAACAATCAGACGCATATTATCTCAGCAGTTATGAAGAAATCGCAATGCACAAATCATGTGGTTATGGAGATCCGAAATATTTGTGCCCTCAATCACAATGCTACAAGATCTTTATGCAATTAGACATCCATTGAGAAAAGGAATCGCATCTGAGAAGTTGAAAACACAAGAATATTCCGTAGAATTCATTGTAACCTTAAGACCTGTTTGGTGGCGGAAAAATTGAAGATCGAGAAGTAAATTCTTTATTTGATAGTAAAGAAAGTTACAGCGGATCAATAATCCTCTTACAAGAGGGGGAAGATATTCATGCTTGAATCTCCCCTTTGTTTAGTGCCGGGTTCTTGATGTGGTGGTGAAAAGTGAATCTTATTTTCTGTTGACCAGGTGAACGTCAGGACCTCTTGGGAATCTTCTCTTTGGATAGTGGACGAAATAACACAGCTCCTGTCCACCAAGAATCTCAAAGAGATTGTAAGCAGCAAATGAACTTGTATGCAGCAAGTCGTTAGAAGAGTTGAACTCTCTCTCTTTTTTTATCTCCCCTCTACCTGTGTCCTTTTCTCCACAGCAGACTGGGCTATTTATAGAGGTTTCGGGGGGTGAACGTGTCCCCTAAAAACACTCCATAATGGGGGTTAACTCCCTCACTACGTGGGCAGTAAGTGACCCAGTAATGAGGGCAGTTATAACTGAGACGCAGGTTTTGAGCCTTGCGTTCTGCTACTGAAGTAATGCTTGAGGGACGCGGGTTTCTAACTCTGCGTCAAGTTTCGCGTGAGACACGAGCTTTGGACTCTGAGTCTTGGCACTGCAATAATGTTAAGACTCGGATTTCAACCCTCGCGTCTATGGTCCTCGCAGTGATGCTGAGACGCGGGTTTCAACCCTCGCGTCTTGGTGCTACGCTGGTGGCCATGATTAATCTTACATTTGGAGTTTAGATTCTGCTTTTGGATGACTTGTCTTCAGTGCTTTTTTAGACAGCCTACAAGACCATAGTGAATCCGCTCCCTCCTACCCATAGTTTTTATCAATTAGGGTTTCCATGTAAAAATCATTTGTCTCTGTCTGTTTACAATGCTGAAATCTTCAATTATCACATGAAAATCGAGAGACCCGTTCGATTATGGTGTGAGGTCGGCTGTCCGATCAATTGTGTCAGAAAATCTCCACCACAAAATAAAGATAGAAAAATGAAGAAGGGAACACAGGGTTTTTCAAAAAAAAAATCTCATCTTGGTCTCATTTGTCTAATAATTTTCCACACCACAATGACAATCTTTATGGTTATTGAATCTTTATAATTTGTTTTTGAGGTAATTCTACGAAGTGTGATTGTGGCTTTGGAGTTAGTGGGGTAACCCCTGCATTTTTTTGAAATTAATTGTGTAATCCTCAATCTTCTTGGTACTTTAGGAGCTCTAAGCTTTTTATGCGTTTAAGGCTATGTAGCACGGGTACTTTTATTTTAAAGTTGTACTTTGTTGGATGTTGACACTTTTTGGACACTGCTCGGGCACTTGTGCCCACTTCTTAAATGTGTATTTTATTCTAAACTACATTTTTTATTTCGGGCACTTGTCAGACACTTCCTGGACTTATTTCCTTACATCTCCCATGCCCTCTTTTATTCACATGACAAGTTAAAATGTTTATTTACTTCCATTTATATATGAAAGAAAACACAATATTGGAAAAGGGCTATTAACATATTGACGCATAAGATATTAAAATATGTTTCAATATATGAGCTACTCTGTTGAAAATTGAAGAGTCAAGGCTATTTCTTTTGTAAGTAATAAAGTGTATGATAGGCTTTATAATTACATATTATTATATTATTTGAAGCATGTCTTCGGATTTTCAGATCATGGTGTCTACATGTACACTCTCCATATATTGTTTATATATTTTTCTTTGTCATGTCACCATGTCCTAGTATGCTACTTCTTAAGGAATTGCATGTAGCGTATCCCTCTGCGTCCCGCGTCTTTGTCCATGTTTCTTAAAGTTGGAGATAATGAGGTAATCCCTATATGTTTCAAAATTAGTTTTGTTTGAAATCCAAGCTTGTTAGTGCTCTTTTGTTTTTGGAATATCCAAGCCAGTGAGGCCTAAGTAACTCACTGATAAAAGGGTGGGAGTGGGTTGTCCAGAGTCCCCTGGCTACGGCCATGTTCCAAAAAAAAAAAAGCATGTTAGTGCACTGCAAGGAGATTAAATGTTTTATAACAGTTGATGCAGGACCAAGGTTGGTTGAACCATTAAATTTGGTGCGCCATCGTAGATGCTTTTTGTTAACTATTCTGCATTTTCTCTTCCATTTTAGTCTCACATTGAACAGACATAGGGCACTCTTTGTTCCCAACATAGTCTAAGTCAGGAAATAATCCAGAGAGCTACCTGATATCACATGCTCGTCCCATGGTCTTGATCCAATCATAACAATATGTCCATCTGACAAACTAGACTGCTACTGTCCAAAATGCAAACCATTTCATTGGCCTAACCCACAAACAGAATGGTTTCATAGTTGTGTTTTCTTACCACATTCATATACGGAGATTCCAGATCAACGGGTCTATGTACCGTAGTCCAAATCAATGTGTTCTCTTATCAAAGTAGTTCGATGGTCAACCACATCCAAACAAACAATAAAGCTTCCTTCATACTGGAGCCAATTTAATTGGGTTTTACCTCCCGTCAATCATAAGGTTACAGGATCCTCCCACATCAGCAAGAGTGCATCACCATAGAGCAAGAATACTGGACCCCCACCCCTAAACCCTGCAAGTGGATATTTCTATCCCTTCTGCCCTAAAGCACACTAGGGATGAGCCTGCCTAAAGATGTTCCATTTACGGTCATGGACAAGAGAGCTTCATCTCAATCTTCTCTGATATTCTTCGCTTCCTTTTTAAGTTTATTAACATTTTAGTTCAAACTGTCACAAGAAACTATGTCATGCAGGGGCATAGGACTGGGGAGCTAAGAAATTACATAGAACCAAAAGTTGGAAAGAGCAACTACTTTTGTTCCTCAAATTAACCAACCCCTATTTCAATCAAGCATATGATCTCAGCACCCCTAACAGGGAGTGTGGAGCATTTATGTTTATAATTGAAAATGGATTTGTGTGTTCTATTAGCTATTCAAGTTGAACGATCAAAGTAATTGGCTTCTGATATTAACAAATCAATAAACAACACAAAACTCAGAAAGTGAGGACAGTTTTTATTGGAACAGGAATATAATAAAAAAGAGGGAAAAAAGAAATAATAATAAAATGACGATAAGATTTAAAGGAATTATAGAATAATCGTAAATTTGTAGCCCAACATAGACAGGCAAATGCTTCATTATCACAGAAACAAAATTGAACTTGTTTCAATCGATCAGATCAAGAAAATATAAATTAAAGCTGTAAAAGTGTGTAGAAAACCCTAGTCACTCCTAATTCCACAATAATCTTTCAAAATTGCGCAAGAAATCGAAAAAGATTGACGTTGAGGCAGTCGAGGTCACCAACCTCATAAGCTGCGAGAATTTGGAGGAATTGATGGGTGGAGGAGGAGTGAGAGAGATCGGGGTGGGTCTCTTTGGCGAGCTTTCTGAAAGAAGCCTTGATCTCGGCGAAGGAGCTGCCCTCGGAGACCCCGAGCACATCGTAAGCGCTCTTGCCAGCTGAAATCCAAAGCTCGCCGCTTTCCTCCTCCTCTGAATTCGCTGAGCTGAGATTTCTCCGGTGGTGGTTACCGCTGATACTTGTGATGGAGTTGCTGAGATACTCCCAATCCCATCTCTGAGACGCTGAAGAGACGGGATTGAACATCGATGGCAGCAATCAGTCTGAGAGACGAGAATCTGAATCCGGGAGTTATTTGGACACGTGGCTAGGCTGCTCTCTCATCAACTGTAAATAAAAGCAAAATTGAATGTGAGCAGGCTGGGCTTGCCTTGGGCTGAACTTTGGCTGACGTGTTCAGTGCATACGCGGCCCAAACACCAGAGTTTGGCATAAGTTTGCTTTAAAGCTCCATTTTCTTTTTCCTTTTGAAAAAAAGATCTGTTTATCTATTTATACTAAAGGGTTGTTTGTTTCGTCGTAAAAGTCTGTAATTCGTAGACGACTTACAATCCAATTACAATTAGAGCTTTTGTTTGGACCGTAATTCATAAAAAACTTACGCAACTTAGCTACCACTCACTTGCAATCCAATTACCACTCACTTATAACTCTCTTATATTTAATTTTGTGGTCATACAAATTTGTATTATTTTTTATATTAATATTAATTTTTATATATTTAACATTTTTAGTATTTATTGGCAATATTAAAATTTTTTAAATCACCAAATAGTTAATTTTGTGGTCAACTTTTTCACTTACGACTTACACATTACGACAACCAAACATCGTAAAACACAATACATTTTCTCACTTACAACTTTATATTACCAACCAAACACCGTAAAGCTTACATGCATGTAACTCATTTACAACTATAAAAGACTTTACCCATTACGACTTACGAATTACGGCCAATTACGATAACCAAACAGGCTCTAAATGCAATTTTAGGAGCAAAAGTGTTTGTACAATTGCTATCGGTAAAAACAGGCCATCGGTCAGGAGGAAGATGAGGGGGGAGAAGAAAAAAAGGAGAGAGGGGAATTGAGAGAAGAAAAAGAATAAGGGGTCGACGCTACTCTCTCTCTCTCGCAGATGAAGACAGACAGACAGAAGGACAAAATTTCTCTATAAGTCATGAGAGAAAACCTCCTTCTAATCAGTTTTAATAAATAAGTTAGGAGAAGATCCAGATCTAAGATTGTGGGAGGAGAATCCAAAACAGATCTCCCTCCTACCCAAAAACAAGAACAAGGAAAACTAAGATGGTTTATGGGATTGATATATGGAGATTATAATTCACATGCAAATAAGATGATTTTTATGATGAAATATTGGATTGCAAACGTCTGCACAACATGCCTGAAGTTACCTGATGCTACATAGGAATCAATAAAGATGCTGACCTTGGAATATATATTTGAGAAATTAAATTTGTTATATATTAAAATTATTTATATCAAAGACTGTCTTTTGGACCTGGGACCGTTAGAAATTAAAATGTGAAATGATGTTGTATTTCACTATAAAAAGATATTTACCCCCTTTGACTTCAAGCTAAGGAAGGATTGTTATTCCAAAGGATATAGAATACAGAGAACAAGAAATTACAATCTGCTCCCTTCCCTCGTCAAATAATTATGTTTTGTTTTATGATTTTTTTTTTATTTTTATTTTTTTTTTGCATCGTTATTATAGGAGTAGTCAAAAGTCATTATTTATATCATCTTTTTTATTTATTCGTGCTCGAAAAAGATCTCTAATGTAGGGAGTATTGTATCGGATTGAACGCATGTCTTACAAACCAAATAGGTTCTATTATTTCCCATCTTTACTTTTATTTTATTTCAATTATTTACTAAAGTAATTTTCAAATTTATTTAAGATTTATTTCTAACAATTTTAGGAACCTATTTGATGGTTTCTTCATTATATTTTTTTTTAACTATTTTGAGAAACCTTTTGCTCGTTTCTTTGTATTTTTTTCCCTAACAATTTTAGGAACCTTCATCGAAAGAGAGGATGTCCCTTCTTGTTATAACTGTAATTTTTTATAAATAACCTTCTCTTCTCTTGTTATTGTTGGATGTGTATTTGAATTTGGAGAAAAAATTTGAGTTACTCTTTATTTGTCTTTGATAGTTACTCTCACATTGGATACACTAAGAATAGTTGAGTGGTTTATATACCAACTCTTTCATTGTCTATTGTTATGAATGTTAGATTATGGGCTACCTTTTCACACGCGCGCGCGCGCCGAATAGAACCGGGTCGGCTCTAGTTGGCGCGTGTTTATGACATGCGGACACAAATGCAGCTCTATTCAAAGGCTTCTTGGACTTGTTATATTTTGAAAATTCTTTTTTTTATTTTTAGATTCGGAACTAATTTTGAACTTCTTAGAGGAGTAACCAAAGGATGGGAAACGGGTGGGACTGGACGGGCTGGGCCCCTCCTGAGCCCGGTAGGTCGGAGACAGGGCCGGGCCAAGCCCGGACCCGCCCCCAAAATCTGGGTAGCCCGGGCCCCCTAATGAGGACTCAGGCGCGGCCCAGAGACCCGGCCGAGCTGGGTAGGGCCGGGACGGGTTTTTTAAAACCTTTTAATAATTTTTACTAAAACTAAAAAATCAAAAAAATTCAAGAAAAATTAAAAAAATCTAAAAAAACACAAAAATTGGACAAAATTGATACAAGTTATAAAATACGAATGTAAATTTTTTTTATTAATAATCCAATATCTTGAATAAATCATAAATTGATAGAAATACAAAATGAATAATATAGATAAAAAAGATAAAATTATAAATGTAGTATGTAGATTGAAATTGAAGTTTAAATTGATACAAATACAAATACAAAATATCCTCATTTGTTCACTCATTTTCTAAAGAGTCTTCAACGATTTTATCTACTGTATTATTCTGACTTTTCGTCTCCGGATCAAGTCAATCCTTACCACAGATGCTCATCTCGATAGCTTTTGACGCCAGGTGATTTCTCGTATCGGTCAGCACTTATCCAGTTGTACTAAAAGTAGATTCTAAAGCTGCAGTAAAGGTAGGAGGGATTAGTATATCACGCGCCACAATGGAAAGCACAGGATATATTGATTCCTGTGATTTTCACCAGGCCGAAATATCAAAATGTTCAAATCCTTAGTTTGCATCAATCTTAGGAGTTATAGTACGAATAGAATAATAATGAAGCTCATTCAATGAGTCTGAGCTTCTTGCTCGTTTGGATGCAGATAATAAACCAAATAATAAGAACTTTTAGGCCTAGATGAAGATGCAGGTTGGGATGATTGTTTATTTTCAAATTGAGAATCATAAAAATCATTCATATTACTTATAGAATGCTCAATATCGTTCCATACTAAGGAACTATCAAACTGATTCATTTTTTCATAAAAAATTTCAAGTAAATATTTACATCCTTCAAATTTAATTCGAGGACCCATAATAGTAGTTTGAGAACTTGAGAGAGCCTGAGGGAGCTTGACCGCTTGAGAACATGAGAGAACTTGAGAGCTTGATCACTTGAGAATTTAAGAGGCTTTTAAGAGAATTTTTTGGTGATGAAATGAAGTGAGGAAGAGTGGGTATTTATAAGGGGGAATGGGTGGTTAAAATGTAAATTTTTTTTTAAAAATCTGGTCAATATAACCATTGGGGGTTGTAAAAAATTTACAGACCCCCTCAACGGCTATTTTATGGGCTTATAATCTCGTTGGGTGGGTTTTGTAAAAAAATTTACAAAAAACCCTTCAAACCTGGCCCAACGGCTATTTTATAGCCGTTGGGCACTGGGGCCCGGGCCCGGGTGTGGCCCAGCCCAGACAGGCCACGAACCTCTTTTTCCAAACCCGGGCACACCCCGGGCTTGGGGCGTGCCCGTGCCAGGCCAAGGCCCAGTTGACCCGGTCACAGGTCGGGACCGGGCCTGCATGGGACAGGTCTGTGCGAGTTTCCGGGCTGACCCGACCTGATTCAAAACCTTAGAGTAACCGAGTATTTGGACTCAGAATTATTTCCGAGTACCTGAAGACGCAGTGTGATTCCTGAACGCTTGGTATTGGAGTGGACACCGAGAACTCAAACTCAGAACATCCCGAGTACTTGGACCCGAGGTGATCTAGGAGCTACTCCGAGCACTTGATCTCGGAGTGAACCCTGAGTACTTGGATCAGAGTGTCCTCGAGCTCCGTCTCATTCTCTCAAGTACTTCACCGTTTTGATTTGTAACGCTTTCTTGACCCTGTAAAAGTGAATATATAAACGTGCAGAGTTATTGCAAATTAATTGCAACAAATTTAAACGCGTGCTTAATTTGTGCGGGGCTGTTAGTAACGGGTAGTGCTCTGTGCCTATAAAATATGCCTCTCCCTATTCATTCTTACATAGACAGAAAACTGAGACCTACGGCTACATTCTTCTTTCTCCCCACTGTCATATTTTTTCAAGTTCTATTTCAAGTTTCCAGGCAACAATTCTATGTTTGAGTAAGAGACTTTGCCTACTATCCTAGGCCTAGTGTTGATGATTCCGACAGATTCTTTTGCTGCTACTAAACAAGGCCGAATCAATGTCTGGATAAGGGGACACACTTTTCATCCTTTAGGGCAGCGACTATACGACTGCATTCTCTAAACCAGATTAATTTGTTTATACTCTATTTTAATTTTGTAGCAGCATGCTAACAGGTTTAGTTTAATTTAATTTATTTTTGTCAAGATAATCGATTTGCATGTTTCTAAGAAATAGTACAATTTCAACCAACAATATTATTAATCTTGGGGAAAATGGTCTAAGAGCCCCTGTGAGAAGATAGCCATGTGAAAACTCTCTATAATTTGAAATAGTGTGAAAAGTCTTTGTCCTCACCAAAAAATCTCGTGTTGCACATATTGTCCTTGATTGAATGCCTTGTCTGAGTTGATTTGAGCTCCTCGCGTGACAGGCATTTAATGCTTGTCACGCGCTAGTCACGTGAGCCGGTTTGGAAGTTTTTTTTGTCCACCTTTTTAAATTCTATCCACCGCAACGTAGATTTTTTTTTTTTGCAGAGTTTTTTTCCATATTTGTTATATTTTTGTCCACTATTCTTCTAACTTATGTCCGCCTTCTCATATATTCTGTCCACTTTCTTTAAAATTTTGTCCACTTTATTTAATATTATGTCCACTTATCCTAATTTTTTTAATATTATATCAACTTTTTTTTAACATTATATCTCCAAAATTATGTTCACTTTTTTTAATATTACTTCTTTAATATTCTGTCCCCGTTTTCAAACTAGTATGTCCACCTAATTTAGTGTTTTGGCTATCTTATGAATGATTTTGTCTACATTCTCAACAATTTGTTGAGAATGTAGACAATCTTTAACAGCCCCGGGGATGGCAGATGGCGGAGACCACACCCTTTTTTTTCTTTTATGTCTGTCTAACTTAACTTTTTTCTACTTTTTATAATTTCTGTCTAACTTTTGTCTTTTTCACCATCTTTGTCAATTATGTCCACGTTTTTTATATTTTTGTCCAACTTTCACCTTTTTTGTCATCTTCGTTAATTTCTGTCTACTTATTTATATTTTTGTCCAACTTTCATCCTTTTTACCACTTTCGTCAATTTCTATTTATTTTGTTAAGAAATTGATATGCTCTGATACAAATTGTTGTGACTCACAGAATTGACGTTAGCGGAACTTGGCAATATGAACAATACTTACAAAAAAAAGCTTAATGTAAAGCAAATTAGAAATACCTAAACAAAAAAATAATAAAGAAAGAACATAAGGATTTAACGTGATTCGGCCCAAACTTGGCCTACATCCACGGGGAAAGAACTTGAGAGAGCTTTATTAATTAACTTAGTACAAAGAGATCTAACTTTCCTCTTGATGCAACAAGAGTATTCACATTCCACTTGAATCTAGCCCTACATTAAAAGAGTATTACCTTCTCTCATGCACCTTCAATTTACTCCTCTCTTTTTTGGCTTCCTCTGGTCTCCTTTACTTGAGATTCTCTATTGTAGAAGCTCCTTGAGACTTTTTGGTTGAGACAATTATAATACTTGGTTACAACTTTTATTTATAAGATTTTACAATACAACTCATATTTGGACTATGAGATGATCTTAGCCTTTGGATAGTTGAAGAATCTTGATCAATCTTTGAGAATTTGATTTCCTTGATGTAGAAGAATTTTAGACCTTTTAATCTTTAAAAACAAATCTTCATTGAATAGGAATTAAATCCTATTCGTACTCCTCCTGAAAAGGAACTCGCAATCGCCTGAAAAGGAAACTGCTTCATCTTAATTTGCTTCTTCTGCTTCAAGTCATCGTCTTCTCCAACTCAATTGGATTTTCGATCGTGATCTCAGAGGTTGTCTTCGATAGAGGAGTTTGAATTGCCTCCTTCATTACTCTTATCGTGAGGGTATAGGGGGTACGGAGGTTTCCCTGTTCGTCACGACCCCATTTCCTTGGGATGGTTGCCCCATGGGATTCCCTCCAGGTCCTCGGGGTTGGAGGGGATGTATCCTTGTTGCAAGTCTCCCGATCAAGTCGTGAAGTGCTTGATATTGGGTCATCATATAAGCAATGATGTCCTGCATAGCGACGAGTTGCTCATGAATCACAAATTGTCCCGCAAGGGGGTCTTGAGGCATCCCAGGGGGGCTTGGGAGGAGGTGACCCTTCCAAATTGCTCCTTGGGATCAGTCAGGTACTGGCCTCCGTGGCCCCATTGACATGTTGGAGAATAGGTTAGATGATCGGTTGGAGGCCTGGGCTTCTTTAGCAGGTAGTGGGACCATGGTATTCATGTCATTCTCATGTACGATGCTATTGTTTCTACAAAGAGTGTGAGGTTGTTTGTGGATCACATAAACAGGCTAACTGACGCTTGAGACCTACAAGCACAAGGAATAATGTCAGGGAGACAGGGCTTGGGCCTAGTCGAAATCTCTTCGATGCCTAAGTTAGACCGCAAATTGATGACAATAGTATGGAGGTACAAGTTAGGATTTGCATCACATACCTTTTCATGAGAGAATCTCTGTCCATTTATAGGTGTATCTTAGGGGCTTTATTTGGTATTTACCCGTATCTAGGATAAATACTAGTCTTCTAATCATATTAGGAGTCTTAAGCCGGTGAGACCCTTTTGGGCCTGACAGAGTAAACTGGCTTGGGCCTGAACCAGCTCATGGCCTTATGCAGTAAATAAATCAGATACTTGATAGGCCTGGGCCCTTGTAGACTCAAATACATAAATCCATTTTCCAGGGCCCAAATAGATAAATGGCCCATGCCCACACAGCAAAAGTGAAGTGATAGTGGTAATCAAAATTGGGGCCATTTGTTTCGTCGTAAAAGCTGTAAAAGTCCGTAATTTGTAAATGACCTACAACCCAATTACAACTACGGGGTTTGTTTGGACCGTAATTCGTAAAAGACTTACGCAATTCAACTATCACTCACTTGCAACCCAATTACCACTCACCTACAGTTAATTCCGTGGTCATGCAACTTTGTATTATTTTTTCTGTTAATATTAATTTTTTTTTCATATTTAGCATTTTTAATATTTATTTGCAATATTAAAACTTTTTGAATCACCAAATATAAATTTTGTGGTCAGCTTTTTCACTTACGACTTACACATTACGACAACCTAATACCGTAAAATACAATACGCTTTCCAACTTACAACTTTATATTACCAACTAAATATCGCAAAACTTACATGCATGTAACTCATTTATAACTGTAAAAGACTTTACCAATTACGACTTACGAATTACGGCCACTTATGACAACCAAACACACCCAATGATGGTGCCAACGGCAATAGTACCATTAATGGCATTGTGAGTGGCATTAGCGTTGGTAGCAACATCGCAAGGCGGCCAATGGCGAACATGGCAGTGTGGTTGCGGTGAAGAGTGAGTGGAGTTTACAGAGGAAGAAAACAAGATTAGCTCTTGATGAGTTTTCAGAAAATACAGTTTCCAATTATGTTTTAATTGCAAAAAATTATATTAATTAGAACTGCAACGCGGTTTAGTTTAGAAAACAAAACTCAATTAATATTCAATGCCTAATTTGATTAGACTTATCTTTTTACTGCATAGATGAAATCACAAAGGATTAATGAATTAATTTGAGAATCACCGGATGTGTTTTTAAAACAACATTGGTTAATGTTTTTTAAGTTTCTCTACGGTGCACCAAATAAATATAACTATGAGTTACTAAGACAAAATAAAATTAATTAGAATTGTTAAACAAGTTTTCAAGCACACAGGCAGTTAGCAGAGCAATTAGCCTATCGAACACTGATAGGGGGGTCGTCAATATTGATCAAGCTTTTGATTGGAACAAAAATGATTGCACCAAGGATTTTTTTTTCCCCCCTTTTTCTTCTCTCCCTTTCCACTTTCCACTGACGAAAATTTTGAAGTGGGACTCTCTTTAGTCCTTACACAAGTAATATTTCTATTTTTCCTCCCCAAAAGAATCTTTTTTTTGAAATGTTAGAGAAGATTAGCATGACTTTTAGTGATGCGGAAGATTAAAAAAAAAAAAAATGAAAAAGAAATTTTGGAGAAATTACATTGCACAAAACTACATCTCCTATCACTGCATCTTTTCAACATCAAAGACTCAACAAGACTCATCACGGGAGCATGAGGGATCATGTCACGTTCCGCTTCTCAAAATACGTTGGAGTGAAAACGTATATACGCGAGAAAAATACCCCATGTATACACGCTAAGTCTAAAATGATCTGAACACGCTATATAAATCAAGTATAATAACCACAGTAACCACTGCAATATAATATATAAATCTTACACATGATAGTGTTATTCTATGAATAATCAACAGAACACCTACCAAGTCTATTATATATAGAGAATCAAAGGAAATCAGCAGAATAAAAAAAACGTATGATACAATACCATAAATGGATGATCTAGCAGAGAGAACTCCGGCTACTCGTAATGCGTAAGTTCTTCCTCAAGTACCTGATCAATAAAATATAACAACCATATACCTGGATGTGCAAATCCAGAGAGTCATAACTCCCAATGAGTGGTAAAATAAGAGAATGGATCATGTGTATATCCGGTGTGACATAGTGTGATTCTGTTAATACAAAATATACTAAATGAGAAATATCATAAAAAAACTGAAATTAGAAGGCAATATAGTATAACATAGCATCAATCAGCATATCAAAGTGTTAAGATACATGCAGTAAATAACTTAAGAGTAAGTAGATCAGTCTGTCACAATTATATGTCAGGCCAAGTGTCTATCATGGCATACGGGTAAATAGCAAGTAACTACACAATCAATGTACATAATATTATGCAATTATTAATTATGTCAGTGAACACCAATTATCACATGTAATAAACGCATCACATATTACGCTTGCTATACATGTCAATCGGAGTCCTATGTTATTGAAACTAATTGGTTGGAGACATTGTCCATACTTTAGATGACTCATATACACAGGACCACGATCCAAACTCCTGACGCTGAACCAGACCCTACCGTAAGGTAATTAGAAAACATGTATAACATGTATAAACAGGAATATGAACAGGACGGGGTGTTAATCACCCCACGGGAACCCTGCTGCGCAACCCTCTTTCGACTGCGCAACCTATATCCTAAATCCACCCAAAGTACAGACGTTATCTCCTCCATCAGTTTCCTCAATCCCGGTGTAACTTGTTTAATGTCATGTTATTATTTTATCAAGATTAATTTAAGTAGATGTTACCTACATCACTGGGATAAGTCGATGATAGTCATGGTAACAACATCAACAGTGTAGTCAGGATACATGATGTCAGAGGACAAGATAAGTAGGACGATGTGGTTACCGTATAAATATATTTTCCAGCAACTTTAGTAGCATGGACAGTATGCTTATTAGGTAAATCTCATGTATAATAAGCTAAATTTTCTATGTGATATATCATGATGTTCAGGATGAGTACTGGTATGGAGGCATGAACAGAATAATCCAAGGCAAAATAATCAATCATTTGTACAAGTATTTAAATCATGAAAATTTACAACTTTATCATTATATTTACATGCTAGGAATTTAAATAGATAATTTAAAGAACTAAAGTTTAACTGAACAAGTCACATATTAATTTAATATATCACAATGATATACAATTTAAAGAGAGATAATAAGACACTAATATGAAATAACATTGAATGCTCAACAAAGTAAACAAAGAACACTCATTATAATATTCAGAGTTTAACTTATAATTTTCAGGAAAATCGTCATTGTTTACTTCTATTCTTAATTATTTTTAAGGAGTGTCTTTTTTGATAATTCAAAATATTATAGTTATTTCTGAATTTGGAATTACTTATATGAAACATGTAAAATAAATATATAAAGTATAAATGGGCATCACAAACCCGGATACTATATCAAAATTAAACAATTAATAAAATACATAAATATTCATAATTTATAATCCAACATTTTGGAAAATATTCATTACTTATAATTATTTTTAAGTATGTTCTTAAGAGTAAACACTTACTAATTCAGTTTTCAAAAAATTAATAATTATTTATTTAAAAAATCTATTTATACTGATTTTATGTAATCACAACTGAACAATTTCAGAGTAAAACCACATAGTCATTTGCATAAACTACGTCACGAGAATTTGCAATTCTCAATGCAAGAAAATTAACTAATAAATTCGAACAACTAAACATTAATTAAATAATTGACAATTATACTCAATTTTATCAAGATATATCATAATTTAGTTAATAGATAAAAGCACTCACCTGGGTTTCCACTGAACCGGATATTGATTATATAGTCAAGTTCCAAAATCAAAAATCAATTTAGTTTGATTTAGGTAATTGTTATATATAATATCATAAAGTTATATCATTTTAATTTATTTTACTCCCAAAGTAATTTTACAAAGTTAAGAATTCAGTTTGTGATTTTATACATTTTTGTGGAATTTTTTGATTTATTTTCAATTTTTCTGAATTTATATAAGTCTAAAATCAATTAAAATTCTTAATGCATCTGTTTGCTACAATAATGGGTGTGAACTGTCACAGTGTCAAATCTGGGTCGTGGTCTGCTACAGTGTCGAATTCAGGTCTGCTACAGTAATCTTTTCTAAGTTTTATTGAATTTAATTTTTTATGATAAAAATTATAAAAATCAAATAAAAATAATGATAATTAGGAGGCACTTCTTGGGTATCTGTACATATTTTTATTCGGTTTTTAGAGTGGAGTTATGGTAATGAAATAAGTGAAAAAAAATATAACATGCTCAAGATGTTCGGTGAAATGCTGAATGAAAAGAAAAATCATATAAATTAAAATACACTCACCTGAATCGCTTCCCTTTAGTCTGAAGTGTTACTTGTCTCGTCCACCAAGCTTGCGCCTCTCCTAGATTGGAGTTTGAGAGAAGAAATGAGAGGGGTGAGAGGAATGAGAGATTAATGTGAAGGGGTTTTGAGTTTTCTTTTCTTTTATTCTTTTTCTTTCTTTATGGATGATGAACAATAAGATAAGATTTAATTTATTAGATTAGGATTTATATTCTGATTTTAGTTTGTAGGTTATAACTAATAGATTATGTTGTTTGTAAGATCAATGAGGATCTCACAAGATCATTTAGTTGAAAATTGAAAATTGAAATTTACTTTAAATTTAGTTCAAATAAATTGAATCACTCTCATAATTATATGCTATTGTGACATCATGTTATAAGCATTAGAATTTGATATAGATGGATTTGGGCTCGAGTTATGGATTTAACAATTTAAGTAATATTTTTTTAAATTCATTATTTATCATTTTAATTATCAATTCGAGTATTATAAAATGAGAATATTACAGATCACTTGGGTCCAGTGTCGGAACAGAGAACTGCCGTCAATTCCATCCTCAACCTTTTGCGAACATGACAAGAATGACTGTGAGCCAGCTAATTGCACGCACCAATAATTGAAGATATCAAGAAAAGAAAGAAGTGACCCCCTTGCATTTGGTCCTAATTTGGAGAGAAGAAAGATAACCCTTGGGCTCACGTGTCACGGTTGGCTGCCACCTTCTCCGTTGCTTTCCTGGCCACTTACTTGCCAGCACATTTTTTTGTCTCGATATTAATTTTACTCTATGCAGTATAGCACAAGACAGAGTCACGTAATGTAATGCATCCAGACAGTAAAAAGATAAAGCCTTTGTACTGTTTTGAAATCCTACAAGTAAGGAGCAAGAATGCAGCCATGAAAACTGATACAATATCATTGATCAATAATGCAAGATATATATCTTCATGTACATTGAAGAAGATAGTTAATCCAAGAATCTCCATTCATGTGACAAGCCACTCATATAGAGAAAGATTAATTAAGTAGTTGGAAGCTTAGAGCTTAAATCAATCAATAGCAACTTGAAAAACTCCAGCGAACATTGAGTTGAGACTTCATCCATCAAAACTTGCAAGAAAGATTCTCATGAGTCCCATAATAATCCAGAGAGAGAGAGAGAGAGAGAGAGAGAGAGAGAGGCACAACAGTGCATGGCAAAGGACAAGAAAAGTTTCCAATAATTGGTGGTGGTTACTAAAGCTTCTCAATCTGCATGCCAGCAAAGATTGACATGTATTGAAGTGACTTGTTACCTATATTCTTACAAATATTCCCGTCTAATGTGATAATATATGCAACCGTACTTAGTCACAGTGAGGAGTGATAATACCAACTGTGCGTGCAAAAGATTAATGTCGTGCCTTTTATATCTCTGTTGCTAGAACTCTATAATGCGAGCAAAGAGGTTAAGGGCCACTGGTACCTAACAGGAAGCTTGATGGATGTTCTTTGCCAACTCTCATCAAGTTGTGGGTCAGTGTTGTTACTCTCGTTAACAGTGACCAGGTGGCTTCAGCTCGGAGTCTGCAATGTAGCGTCCCTGCAGCTGTTTTTGTTGGACTCGGCATATTGTTTTTCATGCTTGTTTATAGATTTTACAGTTGTAATTAACTCAGCTTCGAGATGCCTGACTGTTGATCTCAGTGACGACGAGATTGCCCGTGTTGTGAAATATTCTTCTCATCCCAAAGAACAAACGCCATTACGCCAGGGCTGAATAAATTCCCCAGTTGAACTCTATCGGGATTTTTGGCCATGGTGGAAGGGGCATCATATCTGGAGTCAAATACTTTTTCGCTAGTTCTCGTCTGTCAACAGAATAGAAGTGTCTTTGTTACCTCTGTGGTCGCTGAAATCACAAAGCTGTGTAGTTTTTTTTTTTTAATCTCACAGGAACGATATGTTTTTGTGACGGACGATACCGTAGGAGATAACATCACTAGCTAGTACAAAAATGTATGGCATTCTATCTAAAAGGGTAAAGAGAAGAAGAAGCAATTCTTCATTCTCGAGTTTGTCATGAATAAAGCATTTGGTTGCCTGTGTGGGACCTTTTTTAAGTCAGTTAATGGTGCCCTTGGGTTTCCGTCGTACTTCATCCCCTTCTTCTTTTTTCTTCCCCCTCTTCTTTTCCCTCCTCCTTGTTAGCCAAAGTCGTCGCCCTCCATTTCGTCGCTGCCGGCTTCCCTTGAACTTGATTTTCACCGCTCCACAAGCTGTATACTAGTATTCCAAACTTATGAAAAAGGCACTCTCTTTGTTCATCTCAACAAGTGGAAATCAAAATATATGGCCTTCATAGAAATCTAAATAGAATATTATTAAATTATTTTTATTAGTATTTGATATTTTTAAAAATTAATAATGTTTTAAACTATTTATGTACTGATATATTAATCTCATTCTTGTAGTGTCCTCGCTAACCCGATAGTATTCAATGCGGATGCTACATTATACGGATGACGCGAGAAATCATCAACTCTGGAATGAATGTTATTCCAGCAGATGTATAATTCTCTGCGTCCGAGTTTTTTTGTTAATATTAATTTAACAAAAATATTTCAATATGTTTGCAGTTCTATTCTGAAAAAAACATATGCGAAATATGAAATCATGAAATTTGAGAGGAGTGGGAGGATACTTGTTTAAATCATTTTAGAAGTAAGTATTTTTGTTAATATTTTAGTTTATATATCATTTTAACTAAATACTTGTGGTAAAGTTTTCTAATTCTAATTACAGATTAGATATCAAGAGGAAGAGTATTTTTGCATGCTACTGCCTCTTCAACTTGAGTGTGATAGTGTGGGTGTAACAGTTGCCTCAATTAATGTATTTTTATTTTCCTAAAATGTCATTAGTACATGTATGATATTTTAGTATTTATGCGTATAATACGCGTATGGAGTAGACCCGTATTATACGGGTATTATACGGGTACGTATATACAGGTATATACGTAAGTATTTATACAGGTATAAGGATTTCTTCCTCCACAAGTCTCCTTTTCTATCTCCAAGCTTCTCCAAGCTTCTCAAAAGTTCCATCAAAAAATATCTCCATCTTCATGGCAAGTTTTGATTGGTCAAGAGAAAATATCATCCTATTTTGCAAATAAACCCCTCTCTTTTATAATTTTACAAAATGAAAGGACACATGGCAAACTTTTGTGGAGGGACACTTGGCAAAATTCTATGGTAAGATTGAGGCTATAAATAGAGAAAGAGGAAGAGAATTCAACTTTTTGTCAAAAAGAACTCTCTCTCTTCAAACACTCTCTCTCTCTAAAGAATTCTCTCTCTCCTTTTTACTGTAGCAACAACAAGGAAATCAGGCAACAACAAGGTAACAACTACAAATAGCCAAGATCAGCCTTACAAGTGAGTAGAACATACTAAATCTTGGTAATATGATAAGTAGAAATGAGTAGAAATGAGTAAAAAGGAGTAGAAATGAGTAGAAATGAATATGCTATGACATAAGCATGTAGATATGCAAATATGGAGCCTATGTGTGCTGTAGGATCATCTGTTTTAATTTCGGTAATTGTTATTTCCGTTGCTTACAAAATTATGATATTTTACATATCCTGCATATTGATATGATATGATGATATATGTGTTTGTGTGTTTTTGGAGGAAGGGACCGGGTTGAACCGGAGGAGTAGAAGGGGAGAACATATGTGTATATATGTTTGTAATTGTGTTTGTGTGTTTTCGGAGGAAGGGACCGGGTTGAACCGGAGGCGTAGAGGAGGGAAACATATGTGTATATATGTTTGTATTTGTGTTTGTGTGTTTTCGGAGGAAGGGACCGGGTTGAACCGGAGGCGTAGAGGAGGGAAACATATGTGTATATATGTTGTGTTTGTGTTTGTGTGTTATCGGAGGAAGGGACCGGGTTGAACCGGAGGCGTAGAAGGGGAGAACATATGTATATATGTTTGTGTATGTGTTTATGGACATGGTAGAAGTCCTAGAAAATAATCATGTATAGATATCTATTTCAGATCTGAAATAGAGTCTTAAACAAGCTGTTTTATGTGAATTAGCCGACTAAGTCCAGGAATTAGTCGACTATAGGTGTGATTCTGTAAGCAGAGAACTGCTGATATAGCAGGATAGTCGACTACAAACAGACTGTAGTCGACTAATCCCAGAGGCAGAGTGTAAACAGAAGTTAGAAATCTGTTTTTCACAGTTTTAGTCGACTAGGGCCTATCTACTAGTCGACTACTAATCAGTATTAGTCGACTATACCAAGAGGGTAGTCGACTACAGAGGATACACAGAAAGTAACACCATTTTTCACAGTTTTAGTCGACTAGAGGAAACTTCCAGTCGACTAGTCATTGGTAGTCGACTATACCAGGAAGGGTAGTCGACTACAAAGTCTCTGTTTGACCAGTTAAGAAGCAGGTACGTATAAAGCAGTTTTAGTCGACTGTAGTTCAAGTATTAGTCGACTTGCAGTTGTTAGTCGACTATAGAAGTGGCCTAGTCGACTAATAAGGCATTATTCTGTGTTCCGTTTTGGTTCATGATGGATTCTGAAATCCAATAAAAATAGTATGTTGATACTCATGACAACTGGATGATTTAACCCTGTATACCTACCTGCTAAGTGCATTTAAATATTGTTTTACTCACTGAGCCGTCAAGCTCACTCTATTCACACTCCACTACAGGTTTGGACAAAGGCAAGGGTCCTGCGTAAAGCGGTAGCGCGGACATTATCGCCGGTACCTCAGCAGTAGGAGTTTCTTTTATTAGATATACATGGTTTTGTATAAGTATGTTTATGTTTAGTTGAGTTTCAATTGTGGCATGTAAATATTAAAAAACTTGGTGTTGGACTATTATTGTATGAACATATACTTTGACATGAAAATGAAGATTTGTGTTCTCGTGGATTAGTGATCTATAGATGTTAGTATGCTAAGTTTCAATTAAATCATACATGTTATGATGTATATGTCGAAGTATTGTGTACTGATGGGTCCCACGCTTGGATTATATGAGATGATTATGTTTAAAATGAAAAATTTTTTACTGGGACCGTTACAATTTGTATCAGAGCAATGGTTTAGATGTAGAAGTAGTAAGAGATGATGAAATTGTTAGGTTGTTACATATAGACATGTGATTATAGTTAAGTAGTGGGTCTTATATGATAAGAAGTATAGATATAAGTGTGTCCGATTATATTGATTTTTGATGATAGTCATATGATTAAGATGATTTCATGGACTCGAAATTTATATGTCCGTTTTGTTTACATATAGATGGGAGACTCTGATATATTCTGGTCAGCCTCTAATTCCGACAGCTCGAGTAAGAGCTGGATAGCGGACTCGATGGACTGGGGATATGAATCAGATGAAACTGACCCTGCAAAAATGATTATGCCCCTGAACTGGATAGATGGTGAAGAGGTCGAGTCGCAGGCATCTAACAAGCCTGAACCTACCCCGGTTGACACAAGTAGTGTCATAGGAGATTCGGTTGAAGTATCAGTAGTAGAGCACTCGAGTACGATTAAGGAAGAAACTCGAAGGGGTTTTACTTATGGAGGTGTCTTTTGGAACGAGACATGAGAAAAAGACATGGAGCTATATGATGACTTAGATGACTGGCACTGTGCCGGGGATGAGTCATCGGAAGAAGACCCCGAAGAGGAAGACCCCGAAGAGGATTTGGATAATAACAACAATACTAGCAAGGATCCTAGTGGGGGTACCCCACCCTGTGAGGGGTGAATCTTATAACTGACACTTTTGATGTATTTATGTATATAGGCCTAAAATGTTAGATAATGGATATCCGTAGGGTTGTTGTATGTACCCTGGCATATATCTTATGAATGCGCAGGAAGTAGTCCGGATATTCCAGTAGGCAGGCATGTCGGAATGACACTTTTTGTATCCATGATGGATGTAACTATATATACATATATAACAAGTTGTTGTTTCACAAGTGACATTATTAGTATGAGTATATGAGAAAAATTTTATCCCTACTTAATCCAAATTGTGTAATGTGTTGATAAGACGCCCTTATATTCATATAGGGCGAACGCATGGATTTGAACCAACCATTACCTGAGGAAGCCCAGTCACTCGATACGACACATTATAGCGAGATGGGGAGTGCGCACCCCGCAAACAATAATGAAGACTCTGAAGCTCGAAATAGAGGGAATGAGGAGACTCCGGGGGTGATGCCGGACTGGCTCGCGCAATTAGTAAACAGGGCGAGCAACAACAATTCTCATCGAGCACTGGAGCAGTTTCAGAAAATGAAACCGCCCGTATTCGAAGGGAAGGCGGACCCTTTGCAAGCCGAAGCATGGCTTCTACAAATAGAAAAGATTCTGGAAGTCATGAGTTGCACTAATGAACAAAAGGTGTCCTTCTCTTCTTTTATGTTCCAGAAGGAAGCGGAACATTGGTGGAGGGCAGTGAAACTTAGTATGAAGAATACAAGGGAACCAATCACCTGGGAGTTCTTGGTGAACAAATTCACTGAGAAATACATTCCGGAGACAGCCAGAGATAAAATGGCAACAGAATTCCGGAGACAGCCAGAGATAAAATGGCAACAGAATTCTTGGAACTCCGTCAAGATTCTAAGAATGTATCCCAGTATGATCAGAAATTCACTCAGCTATCCAGGTATGCTGATGCTTTGGTTAGGAGTGAAGCAGATAAGACAAAGAGGTTCGTAAAGGGCCTAAGATCAGATATTCGGGGCCGGCTGATTCCATTACAACTGAGAAATTATCTCCAAGCAGTAGAAGAGCTTTGGAGGTAGAAATGGACATACAAGAAGGTCAGGGAGAATGGGTCGAAGAAATTCCCAATTCTAAGCGCCCCCGTTATCAAGAATCTCCTATGAGGACGGCATCAGGACCAGCCAGTAGCAGAGGATCTGGGTTTAACACCTATAGAGGAGGAGGAGCCAGAGGCGGGAGAACGTGGCTGAGGAACAGAGACACCGCCTCGAAGACACAAACTACCTCTGCGTTCCATCCCAGAGGCTCGGAGGCTCCTTGGTGTCAGAAGTGTAGAATAAATCATTTTGGAAACTGTCTCCCAGACAGATCTTGTTTTAATTGTGGAGGAGTGGGACATCTAAGGAAAATTGTCCAACCACGCGTGGAAGCCAAGGATTTAGTAGAGGAAATGGAAGGCCGATCATGAGGACGAATCCTTCCAGAGGACAAGCCAGTAACTCCATGCCACCCAGTAATGCTCCACGTTCTGCTGCAACCCAGTCATCGGTTCAGCAACCTCGGGTGCAAGGCAGAACCTTCGCATTGAACCACCGAGAAGCAATGGCCTCAAATGCAGTGGTGGAAGGTATGATCTCCGTATCAGGACATATTGCTCATATCTTATTTGACCCTGGAGCTACTCATTCATTCGTATCTAGTGCTTTTGCTTATAAATTACATCAAGAATCAAAACCCCTAGGATTTCAATTGGTTGTGTCTACACCTATAGGGGAGAATTTAATAGCTAGCACTAGATATACGAATTGTGAAGTAATAATTGGAGAAATGAAGACCTTTGTTGATCTGATAAAGCTAGGCGAAATGGAGTTCGATGCCATACTAGGAATGGACTGGTTGTCTGCCAGTGGTGCTTATGTGGATTGTAATAAAAAGAGGATTATCTTTAAAATGGAAGGGACTTCAGAGTTTATCTTTGAAGGAGAGAAAGGAAATTATGACATACCTCACATATCAGCCATCAAAGCCACCAAGTTATTGAAGCAAGGGTGCCAAGGATTTCTGGTTTCGGTGTTGGATACCACCAGAATTGATGTAGATATTATGACTATTCCAATTGTGAATGAGTTCCTTGATGTATTCCCGGAAGACTTACCAGGGTTGCCCCCAGATCGGGAAGTAGAATTTACAATCGATGTAATACCCGGTACTGCCCCAATTTCTAAGGCACCGTACCGTATGGCCCCTGCAGAAATGAAAGAACTTAAAACTCAATTGCAGGAATTATTAGACAAAGGTTTTATTCGGCCAAGTATATCTCCCTGGGGAGCACCTGTCCTATTTGTCAAGAAGAAGGATGGGAGTATGAGATTATGTGTTGACTACCGGGATTTGAATAAAGCAACTATCAAGAATAAGTATCCTCTCCCTCGAATTGATGACCTATTTGATCAATTGCAAGGGTCTTGTGTATTTTCCAAGATAGACCTTAGATCGGGGTATCATCAGTTGAAGGTCAAACCTGAAGATGTGCCCAAATCAGCTTTTCGGACAAGATATGGACACTTTGAATTTCTAGTCATGCCTTTTGGACTCACTAATGCCCCGGCAGCATTTATGGACCTAATGAATCGGATATTTCAACCATACTTAGATCAGTTTGTAGTGGTATTTATTGATGATATTCTGGTCTATTCAAAGAGTCCGGAAGATCATGAGGAACATCTTAAGATTGTCCTTCAAATCTTGAGAGAGAAGCAACTCTATGCAAAATTGAAGAAATGTGAATTTTGGCTTGAGCAAGTAGGATTTCTCGTCATATTATATCCAAAGAGGGGATAGCAGTAGATCCGGTAAAGATTGAAGCAATCCGAGACTGGCCCAGACCTACTAATGCTACTGAAGTTCGAAGTTTCTTGGGATTAGCAGGGTACTACAGAAGATTTGTAGAAGGATTTTCTTTGATTGTGGCACCAATGACCCAATTAACCAGAAAGAATAAGAAGTTTGTGTGGGGAGAAGATCAAGATAAGAGTTTTCAGGAGGTTAAAGCTAGATTAACATCTGCTCCTGTCTTAGTAGTACCTTCAGGGACTGAAGGATTTGTCATTTTTAGTGATGCATCAAAACTGGGATTGGGATGTGTATTAATGCAAAATGGAAAAGTTATTGCCTATGCATCCCGGCAATTGAAGACCCATGAAAGGAATTATCCCACTCATGACTTGGAATTAGCCGCTGTGATCTTTGCTTTAAAGATCTGGCGACATTACTTGTATGGAGTGTCTTGTGAAGTTTTTACTGACCATAAGAGCTTGAAATATATCTTCACACAAAAGGAACTGAACATGAGGCAGAGGAGGTGGTTAGAACTAATAAAAGATTATGATATTACTATTCAATACCACCCTGGGAAGGCCAATGTAGTAGCTGATGCCTTGAGCCGGAAATCAGGAGGAACACTGGCCGCCTTGATGACTCGTCAAGTAAGACTGTTAAGAGACCTAGAAGAGATGCAAATAGAAGTGCGAGTCATTGATTCTTCAAATTCTGGGTATCAACTGAATCAAGTGAGTATCCAAATTAATCTATACGACAAGATCAAAAAGGCACAACAAGAAGATACTCAAATAAAGAAGATGATGAAGAAAGTGCAAGAAGGAGAACTCAAGGAGTTTCACATAGAAGGTGATGTCTTAAGGCTTGGACACAGACTATGTGTGCCAGAGGTAGCAGAGATTAAAGAAGAGATAATGAAGGAGGCTCATAGTACACCTTATACAGCTCACCCCGGAAGCACAAAGATGTATCAAGATCTACGTCATAACTTCTGGTGGGATGGTATGAAGATGGACATTTCAAATTTTGTCCACAAATGTTTAGTCTGTCAACAAGTAAAGGCTGAACATAAGAAGCCCCAGGTTTGTTAGTACCTTTACCTATTCCTGAATGGAAGTGGAGTCAAGTTGCTATGGATTTCGTCACTGGACTTCCTCGGACGTCCCAAGGACTGGATACAGTCTGGGTAGTAGTAGACAGACTCACCAAATCTGCCCATTTTCTACCTATCCGGATCAATTATTCAATGGAAAGATTGGCTCAGGTATATGTCCGAGAGATAATTAGATTACATGGAGTACCTGAATCCATTGTATCAGATCGGGACCCAAGATTTCAATCCAGATTCTGGAAAAGTTTGTCCAGAGCTATGGGTACTAACTTGCAATTCAGTACAGCAGCCCACCCCCAACGGATGGACAGTCAGAAAGGACCATTCAAATATTAGAAGATATGTTGAGAACGTGTGTACTGGATTTTGGGGAAGTTGGGACAACTATTTACCTTAGTGGAGTTTGCATATAATAATAGTTATCAATCCACCATCGGTATGCCTCCATTTGAAGCATTATATGGAAGGAGGTGTAGATCACCAATCTGTTGGGAGGAAGTTGGGGACAGAAGACTGTTTGGCCCAGATGTAATTCAAGAAGCTACAGAGAAGATCAAGCTAATTAGAGAAAGGATGAAAGCAGCCCAGAGCAGACAAAAAGCTTATGCAGATAATCGTCGCAGACCACTAGAGTTTGAGGTAGGGATAGTGTTTTCCTAAAGGTATCTCCTATGAAAGGAGTGAGACGCGCCGGCAATAAGAACAAATTAGCCCCTAGATATGTGGGTCCGTTCGAAATATTGGATAGGATTGGACCAGTTGCTTATCGTTTGGCCCTACCCCCTGCCTTAGAAAGGATGCACAATGTATTTCATGTATCTCAGCTGAAGAAGTATGTGCCCGATCCTGCTCATATCATTTCCTATGAACCCCTGCATATGATAGAGGACATGTCTTACACGGAAGAACCAATACAAATTCTTGATCGCAAAGAGAAGCAGTTGAGAAGCAAAAATATTTCCTTGGTCAAGGTTTTGTGGAGAAATCAAAATATAGAAGAAGCCACTTGGGAACTGGAAGAGGAAATGAGAAAGACCTATCCGCATTTATTCCAAGGTACGTTAAGTTTCGAGGACGAAACTTTCATAAGGAGGGTAGAATGTAACAGTTGCCTCAATTAATGTATTTTTATTTTCCTAAAATGTCATTAGTACATGTATGATATTTTAGTATTTATGCGTATAATACGCGTATGGAGTAGACCCGTATTATACGGGTATTATACGGGTACGTATATACAGGTATATACGTAAGTATTATACAGGTATAAGGATTTCTTCCTCCACAAGTCTCCTTTTCTATCTCCAAGCTTCTCCAAGCTTCTCAAAAGTTCCATCAAAAAATATCTCCATCTTCATGGCAAGTTTTGATTGGTCAAGAGAAAATATCATCCTATTTTGCAAATAAACCCCTCTCTTTTATAATTTTACAAAATGAAAGGACACATGGCAAACTTTTGTGGAGGGACACTTGGCAAAATTCTATGGTAAGATTGAGGCTATAAATAGAGAAAGAGGAAGAGAATTCAACTTTTTGTCAAAAAGAACTCTCTCTCTTCAAACACTCTCTCTCTAAAGAATTCTCTCTCTCCTTTTTACTGTAGCAACAACAAGGAAATCAGGCAACAACAAGGCAACAACTACAAATAGCCAAGATCAGCCTTACAAGTGAGTAGAACATACTAAATCTTGGTAATATGATAAGTAGAAATGAGTAGAAATGAGTAAAAAGGAGTAGAAATGAGTAGAAATGAATATGCTATGACATAAGCATGTAGATATGCAAATATGGAGCCTATGTGTGCTGTAGGATCATCTGTTTTAATTTCGGTAATTGTTATTTCCGTTGCTTACAAAATTATGATATTTTACATATCCTGCATATTGATATGATATGATGATATATGTGTTTGTGTGTTTTTGGAGGAAGGGACGGGTTGAACCGGAGGAGTAGAAGGGGAGAACATATGTGTATATATGTTTGTAATTGTGTTTGTGTGTTTTCGGAGGAAGGGACCGGGTTGAACCGGAGGCGTAGAGGAGGGAAACATATGTGTATATATGTTTGTATTTGTGTTTGTGTGTTTTCGGAGGAAGGGACCGGGTTGAACCGGAGGCGTAGAGGAGGGAAACATATGTGTATATATGTTGTGTTTGTGTTTGTGTGTTATCGGAGGAAGGGACCGGGTTGAACCGGAGGCGTAGAAGGGGAGAACATATGTATATATGTTTGTGTATGTGTTTATGGACATGGTAGAAGTCCTAGAAAATAATCATGTATAGATATCTATTTCAGATCTGAAATAGAGTCTTAAACAAGCTGTTTTATGTGAATTAGCCGACTAAGTCCAGGAATTAGTCGACTATAGGTGTGATTCTGTAAGCAGAGAACTGCTGATATAGCAGGATTAGTCGACTACAAACAGACTGTAGTCGACTAATCCCAGAGGCAGAGTGTAAACAGAAGTTAGAAATCTGTTTTTCACAGTTTTAGTCGACTAGGGCCTATCTACTAGTCGACTACTAATCAGTATTAGTCGACTATACCAAGAGGGTAGTCGACTACAGAGGATACACGAAAGTAACACCATTTTTCACAGTTTTAGTCGACTAGAGGAAACTTCCAGTCGACTAGTCATTGGTAGTCGACTATACCAGGAAGGGTAGTCGACTACAAAGTCTCTGTTTGACCAGTTAAGAAGCAGGTACGTATAAAGCAGTTTTAGTCGACTGTAGTTCAAGTATTAGTCGACTTGCAGTTGTTAGTCGACTATAGAAGTGGCCTAGTCGACTAATAAGGCATTATTCTGTGTTCCGTTTTGGTTCATGATGGATTCTGAAATCCAATAAAAATAGTATGTTGATACTCATGACAACTGGATGATTTAACCCTGTATACCTACCTGCTAAGTGCATTTAAATATTGTTTTACTCACTGAGCCGTCAAGCTCACTCTATTCACACTCCACTACAGGTTTGGACAAAGGCAAGGGTCCTGCGTAAAGCGGTAGCGCGGACATTATCGCCGGTACCTCAGCAGTAGGAGTTTCTTTTATTAGATATACATGGTTTTGTATAAGTATGTTTATGTTTAGTTGAGTTTCAATTGTGGCATGTAAATATTAAAGAACTTGGTGTTGGACTATTATTGTATGAACATATACTTTGACATGAAAATGAAGATTTGTGTTCTCGTGGATTAGTGATCTATAGATGTTAGTATGCTAAGTTTCAATTAAATCATACATGTTATGATGTATATGTCGAAGTATTGTGTACTGATGGGTCCCACGCTTGGATTATATGAGATGATTATGTTTAAAATGAAAAATTTTTTACTGGGACCGTTACAGTGGGTCTCTTACAGTTTGTTTATAAAAGACATCTTGCAAGTCTTTTTATCCATACTTGACCTCAATATTTATTCTCTTCTATTATTAAATTTAAATATATGTATGCTTTTGGCTCGATTAGATTTCGATCATATTGGGATTCAGCTTCGGGTAGTACAAATGATGTTGTATATAATCTGTAAGGACATCGAGGTGCAAGAAAAAAATATTTTGATGCGAGTAAAATTAGCTTCACTATCATCTTGGTACATGTTTCTTTGGGTGCATGTTTCAATTTGGTGCATGTTGTTTTAGCTCTTATTTTGATAAATGTTGTTTTAGTATTGGATTTGTAATTCGGATGTATATTAATGTGTGTTTGAATGTATATTACATGTATTAGATGTGAATATGTATTTGGATATATATTTACATGTATCAGATGAATCTACATGGCCGGATAAGTGTATTTGATGAATGTGCAAAGCGGATGTGTAATCTGTTTGAATGTACAATGATTTTTGTATTGATTTAATTATTTATTTTTAAAAAATCCCACTTTACGCGTCGCCTGCTAGAATCAACGCGAAAGGCCCACTTTCGCGTCGGTTCTAAGTAGAACCGACGCGTAAGGACGCCTTTCGCGTCGATTTTATAAAGTATTGATGCGAAAGGCCTCCTTTCGCAACGGTTCTAAAGAACCGACACGAAAGGATAGCCCTTGTTGGTTCTACATAAAACCGACGTGAAATCGGTGTTTCGCGTCGGATAAAATCTGACACGAAACATCTGACTTTTAGGATACACGTCGATTTTACGACCGAAGTTGTTTCCGAATCTGACGTGAATTTTCCTTTCTGTAGTAGTGAGTGGCTGATTTCTCGCCATGCAATCCCAACAAACCAGCATCAATGATCGCTGCCATTACAACGTGCAAACTGTACGATTGCAAAGATCTCGCCAATATACACTTCTTCTAGAACCACAATTCAGTCAAGTATAAGTAGACCCGATACTCCCACAAGAAAGAGGACTTTTCTACGCTGGGACATTTTTCACACCTTTGGGATCGCTTAGAGTTCTATACAATCTTGATCTAAGAAACAACTCCCATTTTCAATCAACACACATCTCCTATACATTATAATTCATGTAACTTGAGAATTATAGTGAAACTCTCTCTGTTTTTTTTTTTCAGTTAAAAGTTTTCACGTAAAATCATTTGCGTTTTTTGTGTTAAATTTTACTTACGCGCATTTATTCTCCATTACCAATCTCTTTTATGACGAGGATCGACCGTCAAATCACTTGTAATGAAAAATCTCCACCACATGAACCTAGAGTTAGCAAATTTACTTGATCGATCATTGACGTTGCAATCAGTTGTCCGACATTAGTGATTGCTTTCCAGACATCGCGGGTGACTTTCCTCAGCTCGATCGGTGTGAAGCTCAAGCAATGGTGGGCGACGGTGACAACTCAACCTCCTCTCAATAACAAAGCCTGAGCCGCCGCCGCCTTAGTTTCAAACGCTCAGCCATCAAGGCGCGGGGATGCACCCCAACAATTTACAAGATTTTTTCAAAAAAGATTTTAATATTATTTTGTGGAAAATCGAATTGATGAGGTGTGGGGACCACCACCACCAGTGTATCCCGCTGCCGCTCAAAGCGTATCATCCGTTCAGATAGAAGCCAGTTCGCACGAGTGCGAAGATAATATTTCACAGTTGGAAGATAATATATATTAATTATTTGCATGGAAACGAGAAATCTGGGACGTATTCCAAATTGATAGGGACGTGCATTTATGCTGAGGTGAAACTAAAACGGAAGGCTAATTAATTTAGTGCATTTAAGGATAAATCTAAAAAACTATCATTCAAAATTTAGAGTTTTTTCAGAAAATTACCATAAATTTAACTCATGTCAAATACTAAAAGAAAACCATGTTAGCGTCAATATTTTCGTTTTTTAACGTACAGTTCTTTGCTATCCTGCCTAATAAAATAAAATTCTGATTTAAAGAAAACTAAATCGCCTCATCTCCCAGTTTTCACCATGGATAAAGCTCCACGGCCATGAAGCTCAAGTTCATTGCCAGGGCTTTGTGTTTTTGTTTTTTGGTTGAAAATCCTTCATGGTTGATCTAGTATTTTTTTTAAGCTTGATGCTACAATTTAAGAGGAGAAAAAGAAGAGAGAGGAGGCAGGAAAAAAATATTAATTAAATATAAATATAAATATGAATAGTTGATTATCAAGGATTTAATAAGTAAAGACTTTTAAAAATATGCAATTTATTGACTAACGGTATTCAAAATCATTCTTTGACAGAAATTGTTAGCATGTAATGTTAATAATAAATCAGAAAATAGTTATCATTATTAAATAACGGATTTCACTGCAGACCCCTATGTTAAATTATAATTAGAAAAAATTCAGTTTCATATTTTATTTGCTTCAGCACTGAAACAAATCGGGTGCAGCCAAGTGTCAAGAGCAGAAGCGCCCCTCAGCGGCGAAAGACGCAAATGCCCCGCAGTAATCACTTCGAAAAAAACGGACCGCTTCGAAAATGGGAGCGTTAGTACCATATATCTGAAGACTATGACCATGATCACAGTCATCATAAAGATGCCATACATCTGAGGACACCCACCATGATCGCAGTCGTCACAAAAATGCCTTATTTCTTAGTCTTTATAGGACTGCGACCATGATGCCCTCATTAGGACATATTGCTGAATCTTTATAGGACTGCGACCATAATCGCAATTCTTACAAAATGTTCTATTTTATAGTTTTTATTAGGCCTGCGATCATGATCACAGTCCTTACAAAAACATAAATTTTCAATCAATATTGAATTGCGACAATGATCGTAGTCTTTACAAAATGTCCTATTTTTCAATTAATAAAAAAACTGTGACCAGAGTCGCAGTCTTCTAATAAAAGACTGGGACCATAGTCGCAGTCCTCACATAGGACTGTGATCATGAGTCACAGTCCTTATATCAACATCGCCATCATTAGTATACCCCCATTCACGGGCATCGAATGATCCCCAATTTTTTATCTAAATACAACATCGATCACAAACTTAAATAAAACTCATCACAAGTACGAGCAAACGAGATCTGCAAAAGATCGATTCCAAAAAATTTGGTCCAGAGGCTCCGTCTCTTAAGACTCCCGGAAGTGGGATCCTCGCCCCCTTCCAACCCCCACGGCGACCCGACCGTGTAGGTCGACCCACGAATTACTCGAGCGTCGAGGTCAGGGTCGAGTGAAGAACGATGAGGAAGGATAAAAGATGAAATAAAAATATATAAAGAAGTGAGGGTCGGGAGGAATCAATTTATGTTGTCATGGATGATGTTGTAATGAATAAAATTATGAAGCTAAGTTTTTTTTTCTAATTATAAAGCAAAGCAGGTGGTTGTAGTGAAATTTTCGTAAATTTTATTAATTATTAAGTAAATCAATAATTTTATTCTTAAAATGTTATTTTGCACAAAAGTTTAATTTATTAATAATTTTATAATTTCTAAACAAACATATTTTATTTGTAATAATTAACATATAATTAAAAAAGTTGTACCATTGATTTTAAATTATAATTATATATGAAAAAATATTTGAAATAATTAAATTAATTATATTTTATTTTATTTTAACCTTTGAAGAGAAATCATTTTCTTTCTTTTAAAATTTTTAAAGTTAGAACCATAAAGGATATTTTTTGTCCATGAAAAGTCACGTACATGATAGTTAATTAAAATAAGGGTTCTTTGTTTGTTCTAAAAAAAAATCTGAAAATCCTGAGACTGTCTATGCTCTTCGCATGTTAAGTTTTTCGCGGATGAGAGTGGTGAAAGTATAAAGGAACTTCAGAAAAAATCTATGTGAATTTTACGTGACACTCAGCACATAAAACTATTTCAACGTTGCTTTTTAAGGTAGAGTTGTCAAATTTATATAGCCTTCTACTAGAGTTGGCCTAATTTTTATACACCCAAACCGCCCTCATGTCTAGCCACTATGGGACTATTTGTTCGACCCAAATCCCAACAAGACCGCTATACTGCGTCGTTGGCGGCACGCCGATTGCAAAGAAGCATCACTGTCAAATATCTTGCGAACATCACCTACACACACAATTAAGTTCGGGGCATATTTTTTATACAATTAAAAGTTTTGGGACACCATCTCAAAACACCAGCCTCGTGGAGTTGCCTAAATCTTTATATACCCAAAACTATCTCCATATCTAGCCGATATAAAATTATTTGTTCGACTAAAATCCCAACAGATCCATCTTCCAAAAACCTGACAAGAAATCTGATATCTACCTAAGAATCCAGAGCCAATGAATTGTCCGATTCGGACTTGATTTTGATGCGCGACTTAATAATGAATTATAAAATAGAATGAGATTTTCTAATTTAGTACTTTCATTTAATATTTCTTTTCAAGTATGTCAGTTTCCATTAAGAATTAAATAAATATTAATTAGATTTTCTTGATCAAATTTTATTTTATATATATTTTTTGTACAATACTAGCTATTTTTAAAGATAATCAGATAAATTTTATATGAACTGTGTCAAAAAAATTTTATTAAACAATAAAAATAGTAAGTTATGACTAGGGGTGAGCAGAGTTCGGTTATAATCGAAATAACCGACCAAAAACCGAAACCCGAACCCGAACCGAACCGAACTGCTCTAGTTCGGTTATGTTTCGGTTTTGTGTTTCAAAAACCGAACTCGACCGAACCGAACCGAATCTCTTACCCTATATATCACCTCACCCAATTCAATTTAGTGAACCATATTGTTCATAACAAAAATTGGTGAAAACTTATCTCATTACTTCTAGGAATACCATCTTTTTTATGTTGAATATGTGAAAGTTATGTTAAGTACACCATCACAATTAAGAATAATATTTATATTAATATAGTTCTTTTTTTTCATTCTTGCCATTAAAAGTTAGGAATAATTATGTGAGTTTTGATATAAGAGCCCAAATATAGCGTAAAAGTTTTAGAATATGAAATTTTAACTCACATTAAGGTTAGGGTCTTTTTCTTATTTTTAATTTGGGTATTGAATATTTGAGATTAGAATATTAAAAGATGATAATATAATGGTGATTAAAAAATATAAGAAATGATGGAACAATATTGGCCTAACCGAAAAAACCGAAAAACCGAACCGAACTTAGTCGGTTCGGTTCGGTTCGGTTACTAAGTCTAATCGGTTCGGTTCGATTTTGCAAAAATTAGCAAAACCGAACCGAACCGACCGATGCTCACCCCTAGTTATGACTCTGGAGTCTGGACTCCTCGGAATCCATATTTAGGTCTAAAAGGGAATAAAAAGATTGACTCTAGAGAAGTTGGGACGCTTTGCCCTATATTATGACTGCATCAATATTCTAAGTGACAAGGGGACCCAGTTTCTTAGCGGATTACGAAAGCTTGGCTTCATACTCTCGGAGAGGTTAAAAGTGTCATATTTTTCACGGAGGAAACGCATCAGCAGACTTCATGAAAAGCTTGCTCTCTCATTCGTACATGAAACTCGTCTCTTCTCTCAGTTACATAAAAAAAACTGAAAATTACATGAAAAGAAAAATAAAAACCTACACTAAAAAGAATGAAAAACTGATCTAAAATCTATCTATGCTTGATCGCCTTCAAAGACTAGGTAAGTCCTAACTACGGATCCAAGGTATATGAGCACTGAAGAGGTAAGTAATTTTAATTTCTTTTCTTTTAACTTTTAGATTAGATCATCAACACCACAATCTCCCAACTCTTTTATTCACTCTTTATAATTTCTTTGTATAAATTATTTTTTATTTTCTTCACCTTCTCAATCTGCCACTTTCTTATTAACTGAAATGTAACTCTTATTTTTTTTTTCTTTTCAAGAATTAAAAGAAGATATTTAACAATTTCAAGTGAACTAAAGAGAACTTGTTAAAAAACTTCCATCGCTAGTCCCTCTTATGGATCACGACCCACATAGCCACTTTTTATAGCGGTAGTATTGATAAAGTTCTGAAATTTTGTATTCTTATGTGCAAGTGAAAACTCAATCAAATTTTGACGTCGTTACCGGAGATTGCACACATTTATTGCATTATTCGTTATACTTGTGTACAGGTAAAACTTCATGACAGTTAAAGGATCTAAATGTACTTTATTGTGTACGGCATGTGCAGCTTACTGTCTGAATTAAAAGAAAACATTAATTATTTTGTTATTATAAAAAAAAAATTAGCGGGATTACTTACTATCTCTTATTGAATGCTCAACTTTGTGATAAAAATTTGTCATATAATTTGTAATTCCATGCACGACAAGTCGACAACGACATGGCCACTCGCTTATCAATGGCCAACAACATGTCTATCCGCGGCGCTGCCAGCCTGGCTGCCTCCCACTTGACTCGGGTGCGCAACAAGACAAAATGTTAGGGCATCTCCAACCACCCCCTCCATTTTGGAGTGTACTTTCACTCCAAAATGGAGGGTTCAACAAAAACTCTCCAACCATCGCTCCATTTTCCACTCCAAATGGAATATTCTCTACATATTTTATTATTATTATTATTTTATTGTATCAAATTTTAATTATCAACATATTATGTGATAATTTAAGTAAATTGCGTAATACTATTAAAATATTTTAAAATGTATTTAACTTTTTAATAATTTTATATAATATTTAATATTTAACTTTAATAATTAATTAATATTTTTATTTATGAAATTAAGAAATTATTTTTTAATTCTACTATATTCAATTATAAGAAATATGAAATTTTTAATAATATATTCAATTTTTAAATTAATAGATTTATTTTTCATTTAATTTATATAAACAATATAAACAATAGATAATTGTACGACCGAGGTGAATCACAAATACAAAAGGAATTTATTTTACACTACGATTTTGCTAATGCACAACAAATTACAAATTTAAGCATAAAACAATTATTAACATTGAATTAAACAAAGTAAAATTATAAATTTAAAAACAAATAATTAAAAAATTAAAATATAAAAACTAAATAAAATACAAAATATAAAAACTAAATTTAAATTAACAAAAATAACTTAAACATAACTAAAAAATCTAAACTTAAAACAAAAAATTTAAACTTAAAACTAAAATAAAATAAAAAAACATTAAAAAAAAAAAAAGCCACCCGGCAAAATGCCGGGTGCTACAGTGCCGCGCCATTTCTGGCGCGGCACTGTAGCACCCGGCATTTTGCCGGGTGCGAAATGGCGTGGGTTGGACCCACGCCATTTTTTTAGCAAGGCCAACCCACGCCATTTTTGGCGTGGGTTGGAGATGGCCTTAGAGTTTGGATCTGGACCCAGACCCATTTGCAGAACCTCACGTTTTTTGGGACGCACCCGTTCTCTGGCCCCCCAGACAATGGTGGGTCACAGGCTGCACCGAAACAATAAGTGGGGCCCATCCCCGGGATATCGCGCCTTTGGGTGCGTTTGCTGGCGCATTGCGAGGCCGCACTTTTTGAAGATTGAACCAACTCCTCCTACAAATATCTAGATCACATGAGTGCGCTGCGGACTACGAACGAACGGAAATGAACAGCAAACTTATCAGTCCAGATTCCCACTCATCTAATAAAATGAACTTTGTGGGGCCCACCACCAACATCTACACGCTTTGCTCCCACCTTTCCTTGGTGATGGGTTTTTTTTACACGCTATTCTTTAAATCTTTCTTATTTTTATATTAGTTCATTAAACTTTTATAAAATGCAAAGGCCTAATTTTTCACTCAAGATAAACAGAAAAGTTAGAATTAAGCTTAATCAAAGTGTGATTTCACTAAAACACTCTTAGATTAGATAAGCATGACACTGGTTCTTTAACTTTAGAGGGAAATTAGCAAAGCAACCCCTCTTTCTCTCTCACATACACCAGCGCGCACCATGGGGTAAGAATTTTGGGGAGGAAGGAGAAAGTAGAAGTAAAGAGAAATGAGAAGTCGAGAGAAAACAGAAGCTTGATGTAAGAATTTTGGGTTCAGGTGTTGTGGGTTTTATGGGTTCAGAGGAGAAGGGGAAAAAGAAAGGTTTTTTAGGCCAATAAAGAGAGTATAAGTGCCATTTATTCTAATTCTGTTAATTTTAGAAGAATGTTTTACTTTTAACCAGTCCAATCTAATCGGTGTCTTGATTTGAAGCAGCTAATTATTTAGGAGATTAAAATGAAATTATAACGATTTAAATGATCAGTATAAAAATAAAAAAAATAAGGGACGAATATGTAAAAAAAGCTCTGTGTTTTTTTTACTACCCGATTTAAAAGATCAGCTCGGTCCCACTTCTCTTGCGGTCCCGTGACCGACAATTCCTGCGTCTCGTAACCAACACGCCTCCCTCGCTGCAGCCTCCCCGCACTTTAAAACGCCCCCACTCCCTCACGAGATCATAACAAAGACGAAAGCTTTCTCTTTCTCTCTGATACGAGACAAAAATTCATCGAGGGAGAATCTCCGCTCTCTACTCCAATTCCCTTTAAAATATATCAAAATTATAATCAAAGCAAAACCCCCATTGTGAGCCCACAGCCATCCACCTCTATTTCTTCTTTGTTTCTCTCTCTCCACCACGCACCATTTCTCTGCAATTTATTTTTTTCCCCCTCAGTTCATGTCTGAACGCGCAATCATTTCTCTTTCTTTTAACAAAAGTTTTCACCCTTAAAAGGACCCAGACTCCCCCATCGCCTTCTCACTTGCAACAGAGCGACACAAATGGGTGGGCGATTCATCAGATTGCTCCTCTCACCGGCGGTAGCAGCAGCAGCAGTGCTGCTCCTCCTTCTGTACTCTTGCCACGTGTCCGAGGCTAAGAGACAGACTTACATTGTCCACATGGCCAAGTCCCAGATGCCCTCCGCCTTCACGGAGCACGGCCGCTGGTACGACGCGTCTCTGCGCTCCGTGTCTGACTCGGCCCAGATCCTCTACTCGTACAACACGGTGGCCCACGGATTCTCGGCCCAGCTCACCGATGACGAGGCCCAGGCCCTTGAGGCCCTCGACGGGGTCCTCTCCGTCCTGCCCGAGACCAAGTATGAGCTCCACACCACCAGGTCGCCGGAGTTCCTCGGCCTCGACACCAGCACCGCCCTAAACCCCCAGTCCTCCACTGCCGCCGACGTCGTCATCGGCGTGCTCGACACCGGGGTCTGGCCAGGCCGCCCGTCCTTCGACGACGCCGGGTTCGGGCCCGTGCCGGCGTCGTGGAAGGGCGTTTGCGAAGAAGGGAAGGGCTTCAGAGCCTCCACCGCCTGCAACCGCAAGCTCATTGGAGCGAGGTACTTCGCGAAAGGGTACGAGGCTAGCATGGGCCCCGTCGACGAGTCCCGCGAGTCGAAATCACCGCTTGACAGCGACGGACACGGGACCCACACCTCCTCCACCGCCGGCGGGTCTGCCGTCGCCGGCGCGAACCTGCTCGGATACGCGAGCGGCACAGCTCGTGGGATGGCGACGGGGGCGAGAGTGGCGGTGTACAAGGTTTGCTGGGCCGGTGGGTGCTTTAGTTCCGACATACTGGCGGCCTTGGAGGCGGCGGTCGAAGATGGGGTTAATGTCCTCTCGCTCTCTCTTGGCGGTGGGATGTCTGATTACTATCGGGACAGCGTTGCTATCGGTGCCTTCACTGCCATGGAGAAGGGAGTGCTGGTCTCTTGCTCTGCTGGCAACGCCGGCCCCGGTGCTGCCACGCTGTCTAATGTCGCCCCGTGGATCACTACCGTTGGTGCTGGAACTTTAGACCGTGATTTTCCGGCTTATGTTGCTCTTGGCAACGGCAAGAACTACACCGGCGTCTCGCTATACAGCGGCAAACCTCTGCCAGATTCGCAACTGCCTTTCATTTATGCCGGAAACGCGACCAATGCTACTAATGGCAATCTGTGCATGCCTGGTACTCTGCTGCCGGATAAAGTTGCTGGTAAAATTGTTCTTTGCGACCGCGGAGTCAGTGCCCGAGTTCAGAAAGGACTGGTGGTTAAAGATGCCGGTGGCTTCGGAATGGTTCTTGCCAACACCGCGGCCAACGGGGAGGAGCTAGTCGCAGACGCTCATCTTTTACCGGCGACAGGCGTCGGCGAGACCGCAGCCGATGCCATAAAGTCCTACCTTCTCACAGATAAGAATCCGACGGCAACGATAGTATTCGGAGGGACCAAGGTGAACATCCACCCGTCTCCGGTTGTCGCCGCCTTCTCCTCCCGTGGGCCCAACGCCGTGACCCCCGACATCCTGAAGCCCGACATCATCGCTCCCGGCGTCAACATTCTGGCCGGGTGGACCGGGGCGTGGGCCCCACCGGCCTCGCCGTCGACAACCGTCGGGTCGAGTTCAACATAATCTCCGGCACCTCCATGTCCTGCCCCCACGTCAGCGGCCTCGCCGCGCTGCTCAAGGCGGCGCATCCCGATTGGTCGCCGGCGGCGATCAAATCAGCGCTCATGACCACCAGCTACGCCAGCTACCCCACCGGCGACGCGCTCCTCGACGTGGCGACCGGCAAGGCCGCCACTCCGTTCGATTTCGGGGCCGGACACGTGGACCCGCCGAAAGCGTTGGACCCGGGTCTGGTCTACGATCTCACCGCCACCGACTACCTCGAGTTCCTCTGCGCGCTCAACTACACCTCGCTCCAAATCGCCGCCATGGCGAAGGGCAGCAGCTTCAGCTGCGACGGCAAGAAGACCTACACAGTGTCCTCACTCAATTACCCTTCGTTTTCCGTCCCGTTCGCGACGGAGAGCGGGATGGGGAGCGAGGGGACCACCAGCACCATCACCCACACCCGCACCCTGACCAATGTGGGCCCGCCAGGGACCTACAAGGCGAAGGTGGCGTCGTCGACAGAGGGCGGGGAGGTGAAGATCGTGGTGGACCCCACGGAGCTGAGCTTCGCGAAGCAAGGGAGAAGAAGAGTTACACGATCAAATTTACGTCGCCGTCGCTGCCCTCGGGCTCGTTCGGGTTCGGGAGGCTGGAGTGGTCCGATGGCAAGCACGTGGTCGCGAGCCCAATTGCGTTCACTTGGACGTGAAACCAGTTCAGTGGCGAAACCGTAATAAAAGGGAAAAAAAAATGCACACGGAGCAAAATGGGTTCGACGAACTCGGACTCGATCAGGCGTGCGTGCGATTAGACCGTTGGTTGCTGCTGCTAATTATTAAAGGAGGTGGATGGGAATTGGGAAGGTTTAAAGTTAGGCAAGATGTAAATTATCATGAAAAAGGAAAAGATGGTGTTGATGTTTGAAAGACTTGCTTTCTTTTTCCGTAAACTTTCCGCAACTTCAAATTGAAAAGGCTAATGGAATCAAATTTCAGTGTTTTAACTTTAGACTCTGGTTTTCTTTTCGTATCTCAAACTTTATAGGGAATTTGGGATAAGGTTGCACTTTGGTCTTTTTTTTTTTTTTTTTTTTTTTTTTTTGTAAAAGGAAACAGGAATATTACCGAGCTAGTCACTTTTCTGGCACAAATGGTGGAATTTTCTTTTAATGATTGGAGGCAAAATTATTGTATTCTGAAATAAAAGAAATGATAATATGACCAGATGAGCTTTAATGTTGACTCTATTATACAGATGATTCTTTTTAATAATTAGTCGTAGTGGACTGTCAAGAGAGAGACGCAACAATGTGTGGTTCTCTGTGGCCCCACAATGTTTGGTAGGAGGTGACCATCAAACATCTGGTACTTTTTTACCGATCTTTACAACGAGATAGACACGGTTGCAGGAATGGCTCAGGAAAAGGAGTAACACAGTCATATTTTAAGACTGTAATTAAGTTGCAAAAATTAATTATTTTGAATTATAATTCATTACAAGTGATATTTATATTATCACGAAATTAACTATAACATCTTAAAAGTGAGAAAATGATAATGTAAGTGTAAAAGGAAAGAAAAAAAAAATGATTCTTTTCATTTTTCATTTCTCATTTTCGATTCAAAATAAACAAGAGAAGTGGGAAATGAGTTCTCACTTTCTCACTTTCCTATAACCAAATACGCCCATAAATAAAGAACTTGTTTGACTGAAAATGAAAAATATAGTGCACTGTCTTTGTTTAAAACTTGATCAATGAACGTCTTTTAGGTTCCTTGATATCGTGTCTCTTGATATCGTGTTCCTTTTACAGAATGAGAATAAAGAAGAGAGGGAAAAAAGCTAAAATGTCGCTTTTATATGTTTTATTATGTATTTTAAATTTCAATTTTAATGGTTCCCTTATTTTCTTCACGTCTACAATTTACACACTTTTCGATATAAAAGATGACATGAATTATTCTTGTATAAATAAAATCAAGGGTGCAGACAGTATGCATGTCGAAAATATTTCTCAATGTGAGTGCAACCTCATTTTAGGACCAAGGCAAGGGCATATAGGACCTGTTTGTTTCGTTGCAAAACGTCGCAAGTCGTAAGTCGTAAAATGAGAATGGAAAAAGTGAACTGTAGCAGAGAAAATATATTGTGTTTTACGGTGTTTGGTTGATAAAGTGAAGTGTAAATGAAAAAGTATATTGTGTTTTACGGTATTTGGTTGATAAAGTGAAAGTGTAAATGGTAAAGTATATTGTGTTTTACGGTGTTTGGTTGGTAATGTAAAAGTGTAAGTGGAAAAGTTGACCACAAAATTAACTGTAGCAGTGATTTAAATATTATAAATAATATTAAATTAAATCTACTATTACAAATTAAATTATATTAATAAATTAGAGATAAAAAATTAATAATCTTAATATTTTATTTATAGCAATAATATTATAAAATATTAGTATAAATAGTAAAATATTACTAAAATATTAACTAAATAAATAATATAAAATTTTAAGAAAATCTAAAGAACATTAATAAAATTTTAAGAATACTAATAAAATATAAATATTAAAAAATCTTACAAAAACAATAAAATATAGTTATAATATTATAATATTAAAAATATTTGAAAATTATTATAATATAAATTTTATTATAATATTAAAAAATCTTATAAAAATAATAAACTATAGTTATAATATTATAATATTAAAAATACTTAAAAATTATTATAATATAAATTTTATTATAATATTATTGTAATATAATAGAAATATAAAATTAACAAAGTAAAATCTAATTATAATTTAATAATAAATTATCATTATAGTATTATTATACTGAATTATTATTACAATATTAACATAATAAAATATTAATATAATAATAAAATATATTATGATATTAATAAAGTAATTTTTTATATTAAAAAATAAATAATTAAATATATAATAATTTTATATTAAAGTATTATATTGTTATATTAATAAAATATTAACTCTAAATAAATAATAAAAAATGGAATAAGTATTAATAAAATAATAAAGTATTAAATAAAATATTAAATAAAAATATTAAATTAAAATAGTAAAATATTAAATATTAAAACAATATTAAAAACAATAAAAAAATAAAGATTAAAAATATAAAATAATTAAATAAGAAATTGAACACTATTTAAAATATTAAATATTTAATAATATTAAATTATATATTGATTATCAAGTAACTGTTTTGAACTATAAGTGTACTACGGGCCTGTTTGGTTCGTTGCAAAACGTCGCAAGTCGTAAGTTGTAAAATGAGAATGGAAAAAGTGAACTGTAGCAGTGAAAATATATTGTGTTTTACGGTGTTTGGTTGATAAAGTGATGTGTAAATGGAAAAGTATATTGTGTTTTACGGTGTTTGGTTGGTAAAGTGAAAGTGTAAATGGTAAAGTATTTTGTGTTTTACGGTGTTTGGTTGGTAATGTAAAAGTGAAAGTGGAAAAGTTGACCACAAAATTAACTGTAGCAGTGATTTAAATAATATAAATATTATTAAATTAAATCTAATATTGCAAATTAAATTGTATTAATAAATTTGAGATAAAAATTAATAATCTTAATATTTTATTTATAATAATAATATTAATAAAATATTAATTAAATAAATGATATAAAATCTTAAGAAAATCTAAAGAACATTAATAAAATTTTAAGAATACTAATAAAATATAAATATTAAAAAATGTTAAAAGAAATAAAATATAGTAAAAATATAGTAATAATATTAAAAATACTTGAAAATTATTATAGTATAAATTTTATTATAATATTGTTGTAATATTATAGAAATATAAAAATAACAAAGTAAAATATAATTATAATTTAATAATAAATTATCATTAAAGTATTATTATACTGAATTATTATTACAATATTAACATAATAAAATATTAATATAATAATAAAAATTATTATGATATTAATAAAGTAATTTTATATTAAAAATTAAATAACTAAATATATAGTAATTTTATATTATAGTATAATATTGTTATATTAATAAAATATTTACTCTAAATAAAATAATAAAAAATGGAATAAGTATTAATAAAATAATAAAATATTAAATAAAATATTAAATAAAAATAGTAAATTAAAATAGTAAAATATTAAATATTAAAACAATATTAAAAACAATAAAAAATTAAAGATTAAAATATAAAATAATTAAATACTTTATTACAATATTAACATAATAAAATATTAATATAATAATAAAAATTATTATGATATTAATAAAGTAATTTTTATATTAAAAATTTAAATAACTAAATATATAGTAATTTTATATTATAGTATAATATTGTTATATTAATAAAATATTTACTCTAAATAAAATAATAAAAAATGGAATAAGTATTAATAAAATAATAAAATATTAAATAAAATATTAAATAAAAATAGTAAATTAAAATAGTAAAATATTAAATATTAAAACAATATTAAAAGCAATAAAAAATTAAAGATTAAAAATATAAAATAATTAAATACTTTATTACAATATTAACATAATAAAATATTAATATAATAATAAAAATTATTATGATATTAATAAAGTAATTTTATATTAAAAATTAAATAACTAAATATATAGTAATTTATATTATAGCATAATATTGTTATATTAATAAAATATTTACTCTAAATAAAATAATAAAAAATGGAATAAGTATTAATAAAATAATAAAATATTAAATAAAATATTAAATAAAAATAGTAAATTATAATAGTAAAATATTAAATATTAAAACAATATTAAAAACAATAAAAAATTAAAGATTAAAAATATAAAATAATTAAATACTTAAATAAGAAATTGAACACTATTTAAAATATTAAATTTAAAAATATTAAATTATATATTGATTATCAAGTAACTGTTTTGAATTGGTGTACTACAAGTGAGAGTTACATGACCACAAAATTACTGTAGCAACTGCAAGTGAGAAAATATGAGTGTAAAAGTGAGAATTAAATGACCACAAATTTAACTGTAGCAACTGTAAGTGAGAAAATATGAGTGTAAAAGTGAGAATTAAATGACCACAAATTAACTGTAGCAACTGTAAAGTGGAAAAAGTTTTTGCATTTTGCAAATGGAAACAAACAAGTGTAAATGGTAAAGTTGCAAAACTTTTTGCATTTTGCAAAGTTTTGCAACCAACCAAACAGGCCCTACAAGTGAGAGTTACATGACCACAAAATTAACTGTAGCAACTATAAGTGAGAAAATATGAGTGTAAAAGTGATATTTACATGACCACAAATTTAACTGTAGCAACTGTAAATGGGAAAAGAAGAGTTGCATTTTGCAACTTATTTTTCAGCGAAACAAACAACGGAAAATGCAAAAGAAGTTTTACGACTTGCGTTTTGCGGCGTTTTGCAACGAAACAAACACGCCCATATGTTGGCGACTCTACTAGGATGTGTCCACAATATACGAGTTAGAAATGGCAGCACAGCCAAGGAGTGCATGTGAGGAAAGAAAATATATATACACGTGTGTGTAGCTGCTTGATTACGGATGAAAGTGAGGAAGTAAGAAATAGTAATAGTTTCTTTTGAAACTTCAGAATTAGTTACTAAATTTTTCGGTATTTAGATATTGTTGAGAAGTATGATTTAAAAAATGTGATGTTTTTTCTAGTGTTTGAATGGTAATGTGAAAATAGAAATGAAAAATTTGACACAAAGTTAACCGTAAAATAATATTAAAATAAAAATTAATTATGAAAAAAATAGACTGTAATTAAAATGCAAGTGGGATTTACATGACCATAAAATTAACTGTTTTGAGATACAACTTATCACAAATGAGACTTACATGTTCACAAAATTAATTGTAGCACCTTAAAAGTAGGGAATTGGTTATACAAAAGAGAGGTGTAAAAGAAAAAAAGAAAAGAAAGAAGTTTTCTCATTTTTCTTTTTGGTGTTTAAATAGACAATGAAATTGAGAAATGCGGGTTCTCACTTCGTCACTTCCACGCTTCCCTATGCATCCAAACAGAGAGAGAGAACAAACTATGGAACCAATATAAACAATGCAAACTATACTAAAAAAACAATTATTGCAATTTACTTGATAAGATTCTTTATGTAAACTAATAGATTCTTCAACTTCTAAATGTTCTCAATGGTACTAAAAGTTCTCAGTAGGCCAATAAACTAAGAAAGAACATTAGTCAATTGAACAAATAAACAACCTTGTGGTCTCTATATGCTACATGACTGGCAACTGCAAGGTTCCCTCACAGCAAAGCCAAGCATAACAAAATAACCTCTCCAACAATAGAAGACTAAATCATAGAATTTCTATGTCTAAAATCATGGATAATCCTGCAGCCTCTTCAAAAAATAAAAGAGACTAACCCACAAAAATCTAGGCCTGTAATCTTAGTTTGTATTATTTGAACAATGTAAGTGGTCAACATCTTAGGAAGCATGTTATTTTCATGCCAAAATCCTAATCACAAGTGTAGTTGCCAAATTCTAAAGTTGTTCAACAAATATAATTACTTTGCTGATAATCCAAGAAAAAGAAAGATTGCAAACAAATGGCTCCACAAATCCAAACAGATAATGATCATCTCACAGGTATTAATTAAAGCAGCTTTTTGGCACCATGAAGGAAAAAATAATAATTGTCTCACAACCATCAACTATAAGAGATTTCTAATTACTTGGGTGTCTCTTGAGTACATCCAACCTCCTTGGTAAAAATTTTCATCCAACCTACTTGTAAAAATCCTCTCTCTTTTTTGTACTGAGGTCTTTCTGCATGTAAGCAATTCCAACAAATCTTATTTTATAATAGATTTCAACGTACAAAAGACAACTTAAAAAACAGAAAGTCAAGAAGATCTCACTACAGCAGCAGGTCTTTTGTTGCAAAAAGTTGAATTTTTTGAGAACAGTGAAGAAACTAATGGTGACGGTGAAGTGAAGACAAAAGAACAGGATAGCGTTAGCAGAAGGATACATGCAGCAAAAAAATATTGACAAGATCATGGTAACAGCACCAAACAGATCCACAATCTAGGGCTAATACAAACTCAGGAAATGCACATCAAACAAACAAAAACAAACAAGCGGAGCCAATTAATAGAAAACCAGGGATCATATCAATAGAATAAGAATCCTGCCTGAACCGAGAAAGATAAGAAGTTAATCAACAAAAAAATGCAACATTATGACAGTTATCTCATCATGGTTGATACTGACTGACTATAAAAAAAATTAATATAGGAAGAAACAAACTAAAACAGGCAATGAATTGTTATCATTTCTATTTGATTCTTAACAAAAAGAAGGCAGAAACCAATTGAAGTTGGGTTATCCGAAACATAAATCCTGATTCAAAAAGATGGACCATTACTGAAAAGGTTTAGATCCAGGAAAGGGTCCTACAAATTTGGAAGATATCAGCAAATGGATGCTGTAGAACCTGGCCCTTGGATGCGCTGGCTCCATCTCACAAATCAGAAGCCATATATTTCTGTTTTTGCAGTCATATCATTGTGCGTTTGGATGGGCCTAAAATTACCTCATATCACCTACCATCATCATGAAGTTATTTGAAGCTAAATTGGCTGGAGGGTTTGTTTATAGGGAGCTCTCTATTTTTGCTGGGAGCGATTTTGCCACCCAATAATGAGGAGGGCACCCCACAGTAATTACAAGAGCATCAATATTTTTTTTTTGACAATTTTATTCTTGATGAAAAGTTCAAAATACTCTTCTTCCTCCTTCCTCTCTCCTCCTGATCTTCCGTCGTCTTCCACGGCAAGCCCTCCTCCCCCTCACCGGCGAACCCCCTCCTACCGCCTCCTCCCCTCGCCGGCGACCCCTCCCCCTCCCCCTCCCCCTCCCCCTCCCCCTCCCTCAGTTGTTCGGCTAGATCTGGTGACAGAACAAACACCTATCTGTTCGGCCAGATTCGACCGAACAACTGGAGGCGAGTGGGGAGAGGTGTTACGGTCCCAGATATCTAATGCTCTCAATTTACATAAACAACTCTATTGATTAACAGATTATCATACTCATCTCCAATATTCCTGAAAATTTTAGCAGCACCTCCTTTGTAAATACTGAATGTCCAAAAATACATTTCATATCACAATAATTTCGGCCAACATCAGCCTACTTATCTTCAATCCAAGCATATAAACCAACCCAACAATCGCCCACGCAATCACAATATAATTCGGCTCACACGGCCTCTTCATATGAAAACTCAATAGTTAAGTGCTCGAGAGCAACCCTCTCGGCATCCACATAATAATGCCCAACCATCTACAACTCTAACTCATCATGCTTATAACCCAACTCAGGTCTCCATACAATACATGGATTCAGACTATCCATCTATTCAACACCAACACTTGCTATAAGTACACGTCAAATGGGATAATGAACATATACAATGAGAACTAAATTACAATCACACCAAGTACAACTATAACAGGATTTCCAACAAGGCACTTGAAAGCTTACATTAAGTCTTCGCCTCACCATGACCTGAAAAAAAATAATAATCTGTGGGGGGGTGAGCTCAACAGCTCAGTGAGGAGATAAAGAAGAAAATCAGAGGACGATGAATAAAATCAATAATAAGCATGATTCTTCGAGTAATAGAGCAAATCTGGATGAATAAGAGAAACAGAGAATCAATAACATATGATGAACAATTGGGCTCCAAAATCTTCGGGGACGGCCCGACTCTTTTAGTCCTACATTTCTTATGACATTCCTCTGTACTCTATGCCACACGCTACAAGGTCTATAAGCTCTGTAAAATAATAACTCGACGATTTTAGTTTATCATCAAAATTTTTCTTAAGTATTCCTAGTATGTATCACATACGTATTTCAGATATCAAGCACGGACGCGCCAATCACACACCCACCATCTTATATATAGTGCATGCGTTCAGATAACACATGCATCACAAAACATACTTGTATAACATATAATCATATCATACTTCTCATAATACAATATCGCATCACTCCAAGTAATGTATGGATTAACCTGTACACTTTTACACAATTTACAGTATTTCATTTCAATCAGCTAAATCTGTATTCTGATGTTTTCATTATCATATACGATCCAACATACCCATAGTGTCACACACACACATATGTATCACACATAGCCATTCATTCTCAATCATTTATAGAGATGCAAATATATGTATATCATAGCACCGTCTTCGCACTCCGCCCGTGCAATACGGGTCCCTTCCTCCCAATATGATATATAGCATCGTCTTCGCACTCCGCCCGTGCAATACGGGTCCCTTCCTCCGGATATATAGATATAGCACCGTCTTCGCACTCCGCCGTGCAATACGGGTCCCTTCCTCCGGATATATGTATATAATGCAATAACACCGTCTTCCCCCTCCCACCGGCTCCCGCCCGGCCCCTTCCTCCTATGCATAAAAAAAAATAGTACGATATGCACACACAATATCACATACTCATCAGTTAACAAGGCAACATATACAATGTCAGTAGCGTTGTGATGTATTTCTTTCCAATCACCAACATGTGATTAATATGCAGCACACGATCAAGTTCGTATAACTATTCATTATATACACGCATCCAGACATACATACCATTTACATTTATCATTCATTCAACGATACATCAAACAATTAATTACATTCTCAATGCCCATCCTAGGTCAAATGATTAGTTCTGTTGACTAGTTATGATTCTTATTCGTATATCAGGTATTTGGTTAATGGAGTTGACTGAACTACCAATCCATGTCCTTAGATTTTGCATGACTATTAATTATAGATAGTCTAATAAGGTACATTTAAGTAATATCCAAATTTCATTTCATCAAAATTGTTACTTATGATAAAAGAGTATAATACTCACTAGTTTAAGTTAAATTCTCAAGTTATTAATCAACTATCAAGTTCTACATTAAATTCTTAACTTATCAAGAATTAATCGATTCTTTGGTCTTGGTAAGTCCGTTACGGATTTATAGACAATCACCGAGTTCATTATTCGATTCAACTTAGGATATAAATCGTAGAACCTATCTGGGGGTTTCAAATCCTGATTTCCAAGCTTACGATATAATTTTCAATTAGTGAGCTACTACAATTAGTACAACTAACTCGTTCTTTATCTTTTGTTTATTCTAGCATGAAGCTTAATTTCATTAAAGAAACCTTATTAGATTTAAACTAATCCAGTGTCATGTAAGATAATTAAGATGCATTGTAATGTTGGTAATGGGGACCTTATTCCATTGCCTTCAGGGAAATACTTATTGGTTGAAAGTTGACAAGTGAGATTAACATCAGAAATCAAAACTGATGAAACACTTAAAAGCTACAAGGCACATCTTGAGGCTGAGAGATCCACAGAATTATAAGGTAGACTACTGGGGACGATTTGTTCTCACAACAGGATAACATCAGTTTTACTACATAATTTTAATCTATTGATACGAATATGTCCAAAGTCAAGAATATTGGTGTTACTTACGAGTACCCTTACACACTCAAATTTTAGATGGTCGTGCTGATCTCAGTTCTGTCACACTCCAGAACTAAGTTGGGTAAAATAAAATAAAGTATTCTACAAAGTTTCGTTTCACAAGAAATTATAGTTCGTGCAATAGAAAACTAGTCAACTTCGGGTTGCTAATTCCTAAATCAAATAATCAGTGGACTAAAACTTTGAAGGATTAAGATTCAACAATTAAACGTTTCGCAGGGAATACCGAGACTCTCACATTCCGCTAATTAGTGGCGAGTCAAGCTATCTCAAGCTTAATCATGACCCGACCAATATATTCTTGATGTCTTTTACTTCCACACACGGGGTAACATTCATAAAGATCTACTTCTTAAAGTGAACTGCAAGTCTATAAGTTGTCATCACAAGATACTGAGAAAATTCAAAATACTCAGAAATCTCTAGTGGTACACGTAATAATTTATACTCTAGAAATGTAGATATAAAATGTATTAGCGTTCGTTTACAACGAGGTTTTTCCTAAATAATATGTTATTAAGGCATAACCTAGATGGCCTGCTGAATTCAAGACCTTACGTAATAGATCTTTCTATTTTCAATAAACCTTTACTTTATTGATCATTGATTGAAAGCCCATTGAAGCGGTACTTGACACAATGTGATATTCAACTTCTAATTTTGTGAGAATAAATTCAGATACACCCTGCCAAACATTCTCATATCGGTACCCCGAATAAAGTCAAAATTTGAGTTCTCATCCCCAACACACCTGATGTGAGACACTTATTGTAACGCCCCGATCCTGGCGGATACGGAGACATTACTGCAACGTATATACGCAAGTCAGAAGTACCTTCACGTATATACGCTAAGCATCAGTACAGGCAAGAATCAGAGTACGGAAGCAAATGGTGCATTATACATTCCAACCATGAGTACAATTACAAAGTTATCACCAGAGGTGATCCAATATTACATGAATATTACATCACTGATATGCGCAATTGCGAGATTACAAGCAGATGTACATGGATGAATAGTACAAAAGGGCACTCACGAGTTTACTAAAGGAAAACTCGAGAGGCACACAGGGGGCCTGGAAGATTTGAGCTCTGAACGGTCTGCTGGAGATCCACGCTGCTGCTGCGCCACTCTGATCAGCAACATGGAGAATTCACACGCTCCAAGCTCCATGACCTGGACATGAGGATCCAGGGGAGTCAGATGAAACTCCCCAGGCGAGTGGTGAAGCAAAAGCCAAGTGGCGAGCAAGGGTAAGTATAAGTAAAGCGATAAATCAAATAAAGCCGAGGGCGAGCAAATCTGATTGTATGGTTTCAGATCACGGCTCCATAAGACTAGTACGTCGAAGGAATAATCCAAATAAGGAAACCCTCATCTATATACCCTTATCTTATGTCACCATAATCTAAGCACATACAACCCGACTGTACTCAGGGCATGATAAGATAATGAGCAGGAGGCAGGTGGATACAAGGAATAGAGCAGGGCATGAGCAGTTAATATAATAATAATCATAAAACCGGAAATCCGAAGTAAAATCCCGGACAAGCAAATATAGTAAGGCATATCACAGATTCATAGCCGTTTAAGTCGCAGGCTTCAGTATGCGTCCCATTCCACATACCTCTACTTACAACTTAAAGTGCCGGTTATTATTATTATTATTACTCGTCTTACCCTGATATCTAGCTATGTGAACTAGCGTCCCAGCACACATAGATCCATATCCGAGTAAAGCAAGATTGTTATTGGAAACCAGCGGGGGTATCAACGAACTATGTTTACAGTGGGTCCCGTACATACCCGGGACCACGGCCCAGGATTGTTCCGTTGCTTGGTGACGGAACCTGCCGCAAGGCTAACAGGAGGGACTTATGTATGCCCTTATCATGATGGTACCAGGAAGGAGGAGCCAGCACTCCCCTCGGTCGCCTGGAGGCCCACAGGTCAGACCGAAAGTTTTAGTTGCACAACATGCCTAATACCACTGTAAACACGAACACATATTGATAGCCGCGAGTTTCCCCCGACCCGATGCAAGTTGTTCCTTTTATGAATTATTAGATGATTATCAGATTCCGGGAATGAGCAAGAACAAGTCAGGAGTATCAGGAATACATGTATATCAGGAGTACTGGTTCGTACTATAATGTATCAAGATGTGTAACAGGAGTACAGTTTGTACTATCAAGATGTCAGGTCATCATTCCCGTTATCGTGATAATCATGAGAGTCAAGTATGTCATGCCGGTGTCAAGTGATAGCATGACAGGAGGATGATATTTGGCAAGTCACAAGTCATGTCAAGAGATTGATATTAGTCCGGTGGCAAGTCATGTCATAACAAGGGTCTTGCCAAATAGTAGCATGTCCGAGGTCAGGTGATAACACATCAGTTGTCAGGTGACACAAGCAGGTGTTAAATAGTAACATGTAAAGGACAAGTATGAAGTAATGACATGTGGTGGAATAGTAGCTGAGCACAACCAAGCGGAGCTGAGCAAGCTAGAAGTACAGACAGCAAACAGTGTTTAACACTGGAGCGTCTGGCGAGGTTACCGGAACGACTCGACTGAAGTACAGCGGTAAATCCGGCAGCAACTCGCCTAGACGAATCTAGTGGTAAAGCGTTGAACGCTGATCATGATAACCAGGCGGAGCTGAACAAGCTGGAGGCACAGGCAGCGAACAGAGTTTAGACACTAATGCGCTCTGCGAGGTTACCGGGATACTCGGATTAAGATACGAGTAGAGAATCCGGCAGCAACTCGCCTAAACGAATTTAGTGAATAAAGCACTGAGCGCTAAGCATGCTCACCAGGCGGAGCTGAGAAACCTGACGATCCCAATTACGCCTCTTTCGAGACAGTGAGGGACCGGAGGCTGAAGGGTCCAGAGAAACCTGACGGTCCCAATCACATCTCTTTCGAGATAGTGAGTGACCGGAGGTTGAAGGATCGACCACGCATGGTATGAAGCAGTAGGATACATCACAGGCATAGTATGAGTACAAGAAGTAAACTACCCTAGTACAACCATTCGTCACAAAGCAATACATGTCCAGAGATTGGCACTCGGCCATACACAGATACAGGGACTCAGCCCAATACAAAATACATGAAAACATGGAATAAAATACATGTCGACCCGACAAAGCGGGGAAACCCAAATGGAGGCGAGAGCGAGGACACTCGCCTAAATCACCGGAAAGCCGAAAAGTCTGGAATCCAGGGGACTTGCGTACGCGCCATAAAATAATATATATGAGGAGAGAGAAAGTGTACAGGGAGACGCGGTTTGAGGAAGTGAGACGCGGGGGTTCGTGTTGCAGGAATGGCAGACGCCGGAATAGTAAACGCGAAAATCACAGACGCGAGGATCGCGTCGCGAAAATAGCAGACGCGGGATAGCAGACGCGGGATTCGCGTCGCATAGATGCCTCAAACGCGAGATCTGCGTTCAAGTGCGGACGCGAGGGAAACGCGGACGCGGACGTGGGTTCTGCGTCGCGTCAATACAAAAACGCGCGGAGCGCGTTAAGGGATTGCCTAGACGCGGGGTGAGATCCGCGTTAGGAAAGTCTTGGCGAGGAAAATCACTCGCCGACAAGATTCCTTGTTGCGCCCGATGAAGGGAAGTTCGGCCCCAATCCAAAAGGAGGGTACCGGCCCTAAGTCTTGCCAACGGAGAAGAACGCGGCCCCAATCCAAAAGGAGTGGCCGGCCCTTGAGTCTTGCCGACGAAGAAGAGCACGGCCCCAATCCAAAAGGAGTGGCCGGCCCTAATAAGAGTCATTTTCCAAATGGAGAAGACGAACAGGAAGAGGAACCAGGAAGAGAGAGAGACTCAGGAGAGAGAGAGAGAGTGATTCCTAGAGAGAGAATCTAGAGGGAGAAAGAGTGAGTTAGAGAGAGGGGAGAGAATCTTGAGAGAGAGAGAAAGAGAAAGCTTGTAATGGGAGGAGAGAGAGGAGAGAGAGGAGAGAGAGAGAGAGAAAGATCCAGGAGAGAGAGTGAGAGATCCAGGGAGAGAGAAAGAGAGAGGAGGGGGGCTGTTGCTCCCCCTTCTACTTGGCACAGGGGGCTGGAAGCCCCCTGGCCGGATGAAGTCGCCGGCCGCCGGCGGATCGCCGGCGGTCGCCAGAGCTGGGGTGGCCGGGGGCCACCCCAGGGGAGAAATAGGGAGGGGGCAGCAGCCCCCTCCCTCCAACAAACCACGGCCAGGGCATGTTGCCCTGGCCGGGCCCAACCCTGGCCGCATCAGTGCGGCCAGAGGGCAGAGGGAGATCGCCGGGGGCCCGCCGGCCCTCGGTCGCTGGCACAGGCCAGGGGTGGCCGCCGGCCACCCCAAAAGTGAGGAAGAGAGTGGGTGAAGAGGAGGGAGAGAGAGAAAGAAAAAGGAAAGAAAAGGGAAGAAAAGAGAAGAAAAGGAGAGAGGCCGGAGTTGGGGGTCCCCGCCGGCGTCGAGGTGGCCGGAGCGCCGGCGGTGGTGGCTGGATGGGGTCGGCCCTCTCTTGGAGGAGGAGAAGAAGAAGAAAGGAGGTGGGGAGAAGTGAAGAAGAAAGAAAGAAAATAGAAAAGAAAAAGAAAAGGAAAAGGGATGATGATGGGAAAGGGGTAGGTGAGGGGTGTGGTGATGGGATGCGGCCCACGTGGAGGGGAGTGGGCTGCTGGGGTTGTTGGGAGAAAAGAAAGAAAAGAAAGAGGAGAAAAGATAAGAAAATAATAATATTATAATATGGTCGCGAAATATCGACTGTTCCAGAAAAATCCCCAAAAATACCCGGAGGTAGAAAACGTCATCCTGAGGAATAATACGAAATCGGTTTTCAGAAATAAAATCCCGTTTTCAAATTAAAAATCCGGAGGTCCACCGCCGATACCGGTCTACACCGGGTCGGCCGGATTTTGATAAATTCTGAAAAATCTCAGAAAATGTATTAAAGAAGAAAATATGATTTTAAGAATAAAGTGAAAGCGGAATTTAGAAATTCAATCCCGATTGTAAACTAAAAATCCTGGAATCAACCAGCGATACTGGCGATACCGAATCCGGTGGAATTTTCATAAATTCGTAAAATCCTCAGAAAAAGGTATTTAGATAGGAAATGTGATTTTGAGAAATAATGTCTAAAGGACCTTCTAGAAATTCTAATCTGTTTGTAAATTAAAAATCCGGGAATCAGTCAGCGGCACTGGTCGACACCGGTTTTGAAGATTTACAACTTAATTCAGGAAAATTCCAGAAAATCATAGAAAATCTAAAATATTGGAAAACGATGTTCAAACTGAAATCGGTCAAATCGGAATACCGGAATGTCCAAATCGAGCAATACTCTAGGATCGGGCCCTCGGTTCAGACTAGGGCTGACTCCGAGTCCACGAATCCAAATCCAAGACAAAACGTTCATATGAATAATTCATAATACAAAACAAATACAAGAAGTAAATCGAAAAATACGATCGAAAAATCTGAATACGCAACTAAGTACGTATTCTGGGAGCGGGGTGTTACAATCCATCCACCTTTCAAAAAATTGCGTCCTCGCAATTTAGATAAGGGGTAAATTGAACAAAAGAGGACAAGGGTGGAATTATACCAATTAAGATATGAAGCACTATAGGTAGGGCCCTCAAGTTGACTGGTCAATAATCAGAACATAGACATCCTCTGCACTTCCGGCTGTATAAATCTTTGAACGATGCCAAATAATACTGACTGATAACACAGCTTTGCAATAGAATTCCCGCTGTACTGTATACTTAATGTCGCTCTGAGAATAAGCCAGAATACTGAAGATAAAGAAAACCCCTGATAGTCCTGAGCATAATAAAGAAGACCGATAATTGAGAATTCCGAATACCAGGCATCGATCACTCTGAAAGATATAGCAGTGAATGTAGAATATCCATAGAGAATCCCGACTACTAACTTCTGAAAGATAACCCGTTCGAGATCAATCCTGAGAATACCCGAGCTTCATAGAGTTGGCCGAAGAGATCACGTCATAGCTTCGCTCAGAACCAGCCGCTACCTCTCTAGTCTATTCATATCTTAAGTTGGTATAAGGGCTTCGAAAAACCAAAACAGGGGAAAGATAGGAGGGATTAGGAATCAAAGGAAAGATGATCAAGAAAATAGATAACTCTGTACTTGTAGTTGGAATGTATAAGCAGGACTCATGCATTCCAGTTGCAAATTTCTTTACCATTAATTTGCCATCTGGACGTACTGAGGAGGTGAGAGCCTAAGCTCTGATACCAACCTGTAACGCCCCGATCCTGGCGGATACGGAGACATTACTGCAACGTATATACGCAAGTCAGAAGTACCTTCACGTATATACGCTAAGCATCAGTACAGGCAAGAATCAGAGTACGGAAGCAAATGGTGCATTATACATTCCAACCATGAGTACAATTACAAAGTTATCACCAGAGGTGATCCAATATTACATGAATATTACATCACTGATATGCGCAATTGCGAGATTACAAGCAGATGTACATGGATGAATAGTACAAAAGGGCACTCACGAGTTTACTAAAGGAAAACTCGAGAGGCACACAGGGGGCCTGGAAGATTTGAGCTCTGAACGGTCTGCTGGAGATCCACGCTGCTGCTGCGCCACTCTGATCAGCAACATGGAGAATCCACACGCTCCAAGCTCCATAACCTGGACATGAGGATCCAGGGGAGTCAGATGAAACTCCCCAGGCGAGTGGTGAAGCAAAAGCCAAGTGGCGAGCAAGGGTAAGTATAAGTAAAGCGATAAATCAAATAAAGCCGAGGGCGAGCAAATCTGATTGTATGGTTTCAGATCACGGCTCCATAAGACTAGTACGTCGAAGGAATAATCCAAACAAGGAAACCCTCATCTATATACCCTTATCTTATGTCACCATAATCTAAGCACATACAACCCGACTGTACTCAGGGCATGATAAGATAATGAGCAGGAGGCAGGTGGATACAAGGAATAGAGCAGGGCATGAGCAGTTAATATAATAATAATCATAAAACCGGAAATCCGAAGTAAAATCCCGGACAAGCAAATATAGTAAGGCATATCACAGATTCATAGCCGTTTAAGTCGCAGGCTTCAGTATGCGTCCCATTCCACATACCTCTACTTACAACTTAAAGAGCCGGTTATTATTATTATTATTATTATTATTACTCGTCTTACCCTGATATCTAGCTATGTGAACTAGCGTCCCAGCACACATAGATCCATATCCGAGTAAAGCAAGATTGTTATTGGAAACCAGCGGGGGTATCAACGAACTATGTTTACAGTGGGTCCCGTACATACCCGGGACCACGGCCCAGGATTGTTCCGTTGCTTGGTGACGGAACCTGCCGCAAGGCTAACAGGAGGGACTTATGTATGCCCTTATCATGATGGTACCAGGAAGGAGGGAGCCAGCACTCCCCTCGGTCGCCTGGAGGCCCACAGGTCAGACCGGAAGTTTTAGTTGCACAACATGCCTAATACCACTGTAAACACGAACACATATTGATAGCCGCGAGTTTCCCCCGACCCGATGCAAGTTGTTCCTTTTATGAATTATTAGATGATTATCAGATTCCGGGAATGAGCAAGAACAAGTCAGGAGTATCAGGAATACATGTATATCAGGAGTACTGGTTCGTACTATAATGTATCAAGATGTGTAACAGGAGTACAGTTTGTACTATCAAGATGTCAGGTCATCATTCCCGTTATCGTGATAATCATGAGAGTCAAGTATGTCATGCCGGGTGTCAAGTGATAGCATGACAGGAGGATGATATTTGGCAAGTCACAAGTCATGTCAAGAGATTGATATTAGTCCGGTGGCAAGTCATGTCATAACAAGGGTCTTGCCAAATAGTAGCATGTCCGAGGTCAGGTGATAACACATCAGTTGTCAGGTGACACAAGCAGGTGTTAAATAGTAACATGTAAAGGACAAGTATGAAGTAATGACATGTGGTGGAATAGTAGCTGAGCACAACCAAGCGGAGCTGAGCAAGTTAGAAGTACAGACAGCAAACAGTGTTTAACACTGGAGCGTCTGGCGAGGTTACCGGAACGACTCGACTGAAGTACAGCGGTAAATCCGGCAGCAACTCGCCTAGACGAATCTAGTGGTAAAGCGCTGAACGCTGATCATGATAACCAGGCGGAGCTGAACAAGCTGGAGGCACAGGCAGCGAACAGAGTTTAGACACTAATGCGCTCTGCGAGGTTACCGGGATACTCGGATTAAGATACGAGTAGAGAATCCGGCAGCAACTCGCCTAAACGAATTTAGTGAATAAAGCACTGAGCGCTAAGCATGCTCACCAGGCGGAGCTGAGAAACCTGACGATCCCAATTACGCCTCTTTCGAGACAGTGAGGGACCGGAGGCTGAAGGGTCCAGAGAAACCTGACGGTCCCAATCACATCTCTTTCGAGATAGTGAGTGACCGAGGTTGAAGGATCGACCACGCATGGTATGAAGCAGTAGGATACATCACAGGCATAGTATGAGTACAAGAAGTAAACTACCCTAGTACAACCATTCGTCACAGAGCAATACATGTCCAGAGATTGGCACTCGGCCATACACAGATACAGGGACTCAGCCCAATACAAAATACATGGAAACATGGAATAAAATACATGTCGACCCGACAAAGCGGGGAAACCCAAATGGAGGCGAGAGCGAGGACACTCGCCTAAATCACCGGAAAGCTGAAAAGTCTGGAATCCAGGGGACTTGCGTACGCGCCATAAAATAATATATATGAGGAGAGAGAAAGTGTACAGGGAGACGCGGTTTGAGGAAGTGAGACGCGGGGGTTCGTGTTGCAGGAATGGCAGACGCCGGAATAGTAAACGCGGAAATCACAGACGCGAGGATCGCGTCGCGAAAATAGCAGACGCGGGATTCGCGTCGCATAGATGCCCCAAACGCGAGATCTGCGTTCAAGTGCGGACGCGAGGGAAACGCGGACGCGGACGTGGGTTCTGCGTCGCGTCAATACAGAAACGCGCGGAGCGCGTTAAGGGATTGCCTAGACGCGGGTGAGATCCGCGTTAGGAAAGTCTTGGCGAGGAAAATCACTCGCCGACAAGATTCCTTGCTGCGCCCGACGAAGGGAAGTTCGGCCCCATCTAAAAGGAGGGTACCGGCCCTAAGTCTTGCCAACGGAGAAGAACGCGGCCCAATCCAAAAGGAGTGGCCGGCCCTTGAGTCTTGCCGACGAAGAAGAGCACGGCCCCAATCCAAAAGGAGTGGCCGGCCCTAATAAGAGTCATTTTCCAAATGGAGAAGACGAACAGGAAGAGGACCAGGAAGAGAGAGAGACTCAGGAGAGAGAGAGAGATTCCTAGAGAGAGAATCTAGAGGGAGAAAGAGTGAGTTAGAGAGAGGGGAGAGAATCTTGAGAGAGAGAGAGAAAGCTTGTAATGGGAGGAGAGAGAGAAGAGAGAGAGAGAGAGAGAAAGTCTTGGAGAGAGAGAAAGATCCAGGAGAGAGAGTGAGGATCCAGAGAGAGAGAAAGAGAGAGGAGGGGGCTGTTGCTCCCCCTTCTACTTGGCACAGGGGGCTGGAAGCCCCCTGGCCGGATGAAGTCGCCGGCCGCCGGCGGTCGCCAGAGCTGGGGTGGCCGGAGGCCACCCCAGGGGAGAAATAGGGAGGGGGCAGCAGCCCCCTCCCTCCAACAACCACGGCCAGGGCATGTTGCCCTGGCCGGGCCCAACCCTGGCCGCATCAGTGCGGCCAGAGGGCAGAGGGAGATCGCCGGGGGCCCGCGCCCTCGGTCGCTGGCACAGGCCAGGGGTGGCCGCCGGCCACCCCAAAAGTGAGGAAGAGAGTGGGTGAAGAGGAGGGAGAGAGAGAAAGAAAAAGGAAAAGAAAGGGGAAGAAAAGAGAAGAAAAGGAGAGAGGCCGGAGTTGGGGGTCCCCGCCGGCGTCGAGGTGGCCGGAGCGCCGGCGGTGGTGGCTGGATGGGGTCGGCCCTCTCTTGGAGGAGGAGAAGAAGAAGAAAGGAGGTGGGGAGAAGTGAAGAAGAAAGAAAGAAAATAGAAAAGAAAAAGAAAAGGAAAAGGGATGATGATGGGAAAGGGGTAGGTGAGGGGTGTGTGTGATGGGATGCGGCCCACGTGGAGGGGAGTGGGCTGCTGGGGTTGTTGGGAGAAAAGAAAGAAAAGAAAGAGGAGAAAAGATAAGAAAATAATAATATTATAATATGGTCGCGAAATATCGACTGTTCCAGAAAAATCCCCAAAAATACCCGGAGGTAGAAAACGTCATCCTGAGGAATAATACGAAATCGGTTTTTCAGAAATAAAATTCCGTTTTCAAATTAAAAATCCGGAGGTCCACCGCCGATACCGGTCTACACCGGGTCGGCCGGATTTTGATAAATTCTGAAAAATCTCAGAAAATGTATTAAAGAAGAAAATATGATTTTAAGAAATAAGTGAAAGTGGAATTTAGAAATTCAATCCCGATTGTAAACTAAAAATCCTGGAATCAACCAGCGATACTGGCCGATACCGAATCCGGTGGAATTTTCATAAATTCGTAAAATCCTCAGAAAAAGGTATTTAGATAGGAAATGTGATTTTGAGAAATAATGTCTAAAGGCCCTTCTAGAAATTCTAATCTGTTTGTAAATTAAAAATCCGGGAATCGTCAGCGGCACTGGTCGACACCGGTTTTGAAGATTTACAACTTATTCAGGAAAATTCCAGAAAATCATAGAAAATCTAAATATTGGAAAACAATGTTCAAAACTGAAATCGGTCAATCGGAATACCGGAATGTCCAAATCGAGCAATACTCTAGGATCGGGCCCTCGGTTCAGACTAGGCTGACTCCGAGTCCACGAATCCAAATCCAAGACAAAACGTTCATATAAATAATTCATAATACAAAACAAATATAAGAAGTAATCGAAAAATACGATCGAAAAATCTGAATACGCAACTAAGTACGTATTCTGGGAGCGGGGTGTTACACTTATATTTTTGATTCATAAATCCACCCATGGAACCTACTGATAACAGGACAATACAGTGGTGAGAACACCACCTCTCCTATTATGTCACCCTGTAGAGTCTAAATTCCCCGGTCCAACTTATAGACAGTCTCTCGTATGGCAGTATCCAAACTTATATCAACAAGCGATTATATTGGTCTCTGAATTTCTAATCTAAAAGATCTTAACTACATAAGCCTTCAAATCTTAGGACACACAACGCCTCCTGAGAGTGCCCATAGTTTTCTGTATTCAAAATATTCTTTAACTACCAAAAAAAAAATTACATATGTAGGAGTTGGGCAAAAAGGAACAAGTTCTATGGTGGATAACTAGCAGTAAAACATGACTCAGAAGTCCAGGATTTATTCGATATGACCTAACGTAAGGTGTGACAAATCATCATTTGTAACTCAACATCATACTTTGATCATTTAAAGCATTACAAAAGAACTATTTTATTTTCATATTCTTGAAACACCAACTATCCTATAATATTCCCCATAAATTAAGGGAGAGAACAAAATAAAGAGGATCAAGATAAATTGGCGAGTAGCAAAGACCCACTACCGAATCATGCAGTTTATTAAGGTTATCCAAAGGTCGAACTTCAACAACCTCCCATAGTAAGATATAACATAGATAAAGTGGTAACAGGTCTAACAACAGATATTCGGCAAGTATATCTGTGAGTCACAATACCAGCTGAAGTACTAAAACAGTCGTCTAAATCATAGTTAGAATGTATGTGGTAAATGTCATCTTCATATTTTTATTAAATTACCCGAGCAAAAGTACTGGCCTTCATTGATCTTCACGGCTTAATTCAAAAAATTTATTTCTCCAATAACAGAGTCATGCTATATGTTCCCCATCGTTTAGAATTATTTGACGTGTCTTATAAGATACAAAATGTCCCATGATAGTACAACTCTGTGCCTTTCCCAAAATTTAGCATAATTGAGTCAAAATTTAGCATGGATTCATCACCTTAGGGTGGATTCTCATGGATCTAACATTGAAAGGAATTTGAGACAATATGCTTAATTGAATTTGTGACATTCCCAACAAACAAAAACAGAAAATTCGAAATAAATTTGATCAGAGAACTCCCTCACCTTATCTCCGATCAGTCGAGTTAACCCCACGTTGCGCTCCCTATTTCTCCCCGAATTCTGCTCACCAAGCCGACGATGCCACGCCTCGCCAGCAGCAGCCAGCAGCAGCTTGCTGCCAGCTGCAGCTGCTGCCGCCCTAGCAGCAGCTTGCTGCCAGCAGCAGCTGCTGCCGCGCCCCAGCAGCAGCTGCGCCGGCAGCGCAGCCGTCCAAAAACCCACCGGTCGGTCTGGCTGCGCCGCCCATGCAGGTGCAGCCCCGCCTGGCCGGAGGGGAGATAGAGAGTGGGAAAGGGACGATCCAGCTTGAGGAGAGAAGGATTTGTAATTGATTTAGATTTCTGAAAGGATTTTGTGGGTATCACTTTCAGATCAAAAGGATTTTGAGGAGAGCTTTGGGTTTTCCTTTTCCCCGAACTGTTGAGAATGGGGAGGATGAGGATGGGGCTCTTCAGTTTTTTTTTTTCTTTTTAATACTTAACACATATTAATTAACATCAGCCCATGTGTCATGCTAATTCCTCTTCAATTGCCACCTCTACTTCATCAATCTCAATCAAATCTCAGCCTTTCATCTCTCCATCACCAAATCAGTCCCATCCTAGCCTTCTATCTCTCTTGACTCATGCCATCCCACTAACCTCTTAATTAATGACATTTAATTAGTGGTTAATTTGTAGTGTCCTTTATTCATACAAATGAAATTTGTATAATTGTATAATTCCATATATGCTTGTGGGTTTGACTATATACATATCTATGCATCTATTTAAGTTATACTACTATTCACCAAATATAATTATTCACATATTACATGTGTGAATTTCATGTCACTTATAATTCTCCCGAAAAAAATTTAAATTCAATGATCACCTCAGATAATCCGTATAATCTTATAAATCACGGATTAGAATATTTAGATCAAGATTTTAAGAATCGGGGTTTTACAAGAGGTGAGGAGGGGGAACGATAGAGGACGGGTGGAGTGGGGAGGGGGAGCGGGAGGGGGGTTTTGAACGGAGGAGGAGGAGTTCGCCGAGGAGGGGGAAGGCCGGGAGAAGGGAGTTCGCCAGAGTGGGGTGTTCGTCGATCGGCTGGTCGCCGACATTGGAGGGAGAGGAGGAGAAAAAGAAGAGCGCATTTTTTTGGGGTGACTTAGG
>JAVJIF010024057.1:0-32202 GCA_038442645.1 Agave tequilana | reverse complement strand
TGGTTGTTGTCAACATGTTCCACACTGCAAAAGCGGAATCAAGATTAGAACACATAAAAGATAGTCTTTAGGTAAAGTGCTTCTAATGGCCTCTAGGCTTGTGCATTGGCCCTATATGATTGCAATCACAAGATAACATCTCTTGGTGGCGGCAAGAAAGACATGCAACCTAGGGTTTTTAGGTACATGGACATCCTATACTTCCAAATATCAATGTTGGAAGGATCATAGCTAGGTGGGGTCATGAAGTCCATGGTATAACTAGATGTGTTGCAAACAAGCAAATGCAATGAGATTAGCAAGCAAATGGATCTCACTCCTAAGATGTTAGCCTAAGTATCAGGAGCACTAGCTTCTGATACCAATTGAAAAACACCTAGAGGGAGGTGAATAGTGTGTAAGTGCTAATCTAAGAAACTAAATGCAAACTAAGCGCGCTAAATGCGAAGCTAATGCAAATCTTGCAACACACCTAATAAATCCACCAAGTGTAGCCGAATTCCCCTTGCGAGGCTCTGACTAACTCCTCTTGATTCCCTAGATATGGGTTGAGGCGCTATGTGAAGCTCTTGTTGGATGAGTATAGGTGATGCACAAACACACAAGCAATTCAAGCAATGTGCACACACAATCAAGCCAAGCAATCAAGGATATAGCAATATGAATTAATGCAAGGCAATATGAAATATGCTCAACACAAGCAAGTATGATATGAGATGAAGTATGATGCTTTGCACAAAGTAAATGAGAGAGAGTTAGAGAGACAATGGGAGCAATCGCAAACAACGAGATTTGTTTCGAGGTTCGAGCACCTTGCTCTACATCCCCGCCCTACACCACCGTGTAGGATTTCCACTATCTCAACTCCCACCGAGGGAACCTCTACCGAAGAGGATTTCTTCAACTCTAGGAGTACCAAACTCCTCTCTCAAACAACCACCTCACAACTGAGGGGTAAGGCCCGTAGCCAATCAACAACCAATCCACACACCTCTACCGAAGAGGCTCACAACCAAACTCCACCTCTAACCGAAGAGGCTCACACAACCACTACCACTCCGATCACCTCTACCGAAGAGGGATACAACAAATGAAGGAGGGTTTTACAACAATGAGGTTTACAACAAACAACAACTCAAACACTTCTCTTCTTTTTCTCTTATCTTTTTCCACAAAAACAAGATCCTAATAGTTTAGGATAGAAGATAGCTCAAGTGTGGAAAACAAGTATTTTTGGAAACAAGCAACAAAGAAAAACTTCTTGGGAAATCTCTTGTATATGATAGAAAATGAAATACCAAATCAAAATCCCAAAACCTAGTTTTCTTTGATTTTCCAAACCCCAAACAAATAAAGATTGAAGAGTTAAAGCCCCAAACACTTTTGAAAACTTGTTTTTTAAACCTCTAGAAACCAGAAATTTTTCTCCTTAAAAAAACTTGGCCAAAATCCCCAAAGAGATGGGGTTTATATAGCCCCTATACAAAACTAGCCGTTAGGCTGAGCTGGCAGCTCTGACAGGCATCGGTCGACCGGGCCCGGTCGACCGCCAACGGTCAAAAATGTGACCGTTGGGCAAAAGCGGTCGACCGGCCCGGTCGACCGAAACATCCTGAGAGCAGAACTCTCATCTCGGTCGACCGGCCCGGTCGCCGTCCCAGAGACTCCAAAACGTGCACAGACTTGTGCACGTCGGTCGACCGTCCCGGTCGACCGGCCTATGGTGTCGGTCGACCGGTCCGGTCTACCGACTTGGCCTGTCAGCCAGTCCTCAGTTCTGCACAGATACGGGATTTGAAATAGGTCTTTTCACTCAATAAAAATCCCATAAATTCACAGTAAATCTAAAAAAATAGTTTTAATCACAATAAAAACTGTTTTTCTAAAAATATGTTTTTCTAAAACTTGTTTTATCATTTTACTTTGATAACCAAACTTGTGATAAAAATTTCAAGACATATATCAATCATATTAATTCATTTTTGTGTCTTGCCAATTTTATCAAAAACAAAACTTGTATTTTATCAAACTAGAATTTTCCAAAACATGAATAGGATAGTCAAAATAAGTTTGTTTTAAAAAAATTAAGCATGCATGTATAGAATGAAGCAACTATACATATATCAATTTAAACTTGTTTTGATAAACTATTCATGAAAACCAAAACTCAATCATAAAACGTGTGTGATTTGTGCACTTGAGCATATCAACTAAACTAAGCTTTACAAATGGATCTAAAAACTCTATCTAAACTAGGATACCTAAGTCTTCTTGTCGATCTTCCATCTTCAAGTAGACTCGGTCCAAACTCCGTGATTCTCCAAGTGCAAAGGTATGATCTTTAAGTTTTGGCACCGGAATCATCATGATAGCTTCTAATCATCTTGTTGAAGCTAATCACCAACTAATATCCTGTTAATGATCTGAAACTTAGAAACACAAGAATATTAGTAAACATAACTACATGAGTTGATCATCATCAAAACTAGAGTGGAAGGCCATTGGGCCAACAATCTCCCCCTTTTTGATGATGACAAAACTCATGGAGTTATATATGCATGGATTAAAGTTAAGCTTCAAAGAAGCTCCCCCTTACTCATGCATAAAACAAATAGATAAATATGCAAGGAAAGCTTATGATTCTAAACAAGAGACATACATATTTTTCATATCTTATTTATGTTTATTTGCTTATGCATGAACTCAATATACGCAAAAACATAAAGAAGCATATATAAAAACTAAACAACTCAAAATCTTTCTCCCCTTTTTGTCAATCATCAACAAAGGGGTAAACAATCAAAACCATAGATAAAATGAGGGGTAAAAATCTTTCTCCCCCTTTTTGTCAATCAAAAACAATGCAAACAGTGTTCTCCCCCTTTTTGTCTAAAAAACAAAGTCAATAAGGGTGACTACAAACATGATATCAATTAAAAAGTATGTCAATGAAGCATCTTGATACCAATAAATAAGGATCATATATGTTATATGCTATATACATTCATGAAGAGGAAGACGCTAAGTTAGCTTCCCTACACATATGCATTACATGAAGAAAGGATGACAAGCCCCAATTCACATAACACATATTATGTAATGCATAAGAGGAGATGTGAAGCTCCCCCTACACACGTATATCATATAAAGAAGAGTTGTCAAGCTCCTCAATTTATAATATACTCAGCATGAATCTATATGTAAGAGAGATGTTAAGCTCTCCTTGCATATAGGAAAAACAAATCACAACTTTGAATATTTTCTTTAAACAACATTTTGAGATACAAATTGTAATTAAACATAACAAATTACCAATTGTAAAACAACATAACAATTTTGAATGTCTAAACACAAATTTTGATACCAATTGTAAGAATATATTTCATTTTGAAAATATATAAACAAATTTGATGTTGATATCATATGTTCAAAATAACAACTTTTAAACATAAAGAGTGGGAGTACAAATACCAATTGAATACAAAATCAAATTTTCTCCCCCTTTATGAAATACAAACTAAAGACATGCATAGTCTTGATAACAATTTAAAAGTAATCAATTTAAACAAAATTGAAACTCAAGCACTAGCATAAACACAAACATATACATGTATGAAAGATAGATACCAATAGAAATTGATATACTTGAAATTTAAAGCATACATACATACAAACATATATGAGTATACAGAAGATCAAAATGATACCAATTGAAAGGGTTCAATGATACCAATTGACATAACAATAAGTTCAAGTGTATACATCATATTATCTACCACCCAATCATAATTCAAGTTTTAAAGATTTTCAATTTAGGGAATACATGAACATGATCTCCCATCCTACCGCCCTTGGAAGGTAGGGGTTTTCAAAAATAGATTTGAAAATAAGCTTAGTTTGAAAAACTCTACCAAAATGAAGAATACCGTAACTATTAAATGGAAAATCTTTTAAACTAGTACGAAATCCTTCAAGCAAGGAATACAACAAAAATAATTTTTCATAAAACATGAAATCCACATGATATCAAACACTCAAGTCAATGAAGCATAAATATGACTCATGAAAACAAAACACATGAGTAAATAAGAAATGTGAGTGTACAAATATAATGTGAAGAACATGATCATGAAAATATACAATTTAGCTCAATATTCCTTTAAACAAGAAAACACGAAAATCATTAAAACTTATTTAATCTTCAAGGTATATGTATGTCCTATACAAATTAAGGTATACATACATATCCAAACACAACGAGTCCACAAAGATATATGCATGAAGGCACGTGGCTCAAAAAGGATGTATATGTATAACAATAATTTGGATAAAATAGACATATACACGAAGTTAAATAAAAACACATGGAAACATGAAAAACTAAATTTTCATTAAAACAAATTTCATTTCAAGGTATATGTATGAATGTCAACACAATAAGTATACATACATATCCCTAAACACAATTGAGTCCATATATAGATTTGCATGAAAGGCAAATGACTCAAGGGGTATACATGTATATCTTAAAGTTTGGCAAAATACACATATACATGAATTGAAAACTTATACACCTAAAACAAAATCAAAAATAGGAATACAAGTTTAAAATGTATGAATCATCAAAACTAGACTATACTAGCACATCTAATGGGTTCAAATAAGCAATCAAGCCCAAACATATATAGATTTATTTGTGGCCCATTATATGTACAAGTATAATTCCTAGTCTTAATGAAAACTAACATCTAAACAAGTAATCTTAACAAGAAGCATCAAAACAAATATGAAAATCATCATGATAAAACAAATACATGATTATTATGTGAATTCACATGTATTAGATTCATGATGTACATTATAGCTTAAACAAAGGTGAGAACACTAAGTATGGGTCAAATAAGCATGTGTGTCTCAAATACTATACATGTATGTCAAGGATTAATAAACATGGAATGAACATACTAATCCTAGACATCAAAAAAATATGCTATAAATTATCAAAACATGCTATAAACAATGAAGTGGAAAGCATGTAAACATAATAAATGGGAGTAAAGGATTGTTACCAAAACCGAAGAAGCAACAACTCCTTGTCTCCAAAACATGGTGTTCATCTCCACAAATCTTCCCTTGAAAGTGATGCATCCAATTGATTTCCTTTAGGTCCGGAACGCATCCTCTCCAAGGTGTCATCACTCTCACGTCATGTGAGAGCCCACACCTACATTAAACAAAGGAGGGGTGGTCTTTGGTACCCACATCTTATTGGGTCCATGGGGTTAGTCCCTTCTCTAACCCAACAAATTTCTTGGCTAAATTTTCAACATGTAAACGATCATAGCAAAATTTTAGCAAGATTGCCTTTTCGGCCACAATGTGTACATGTGTACACATGAGCATACTTGTGTTGATGGTGTCCGTGTGAAGCATGTGTATGCCGTGATGGGTGTGCATGCATAAAGGATGGACTTTTTTCTTTCGAACCAAGGTTTCCAACCGTGAGTGGTTCATGGCACATTGGCTCATAGTGGAGCCCAAACAATCTACTCTCTTCTTTAGCATACAAATATCATCATTAATCCTAGAAGAAGAGGTACATGCATTAGGTAGTCTAGATGAAGAGGCTACACTAGCATGGCAAACATGTGCATCCATTTTATTTTGCAAAATAATATTTTTCTTTAAACACACATCTAAATCATTTGTAATGGAAATAATTTTATTTTTCAAATCAACATTCTCTTTTAAAATAAAATCAACTTTTGAAGACAAGTTATCATTTTTCTTCAAAAGAGCATGGCAATCATTTTTATTTTTCAAAAACTCATTTTCTTTAAGTGCAAGTTCTAATTGAGATGTTAATGAATCCCTTTCATTATAGACCTCAACTTTCTCTTGCAAAACACAATCAAGTCTAGCATGCAAATTTTTATTTTCTTGTTCAATTCCTAGGACTCTTCTTTTTCAACAAATTATATTTTTCTATCAATTTTTCACAAACAATGGAAGTTCTTCATTCAAGGCATGGGGATCAACATAATCATTTGAAGAACTAGCACAATCATTACTATCTAGTTGAGATTCCGAATGTACCTCAAGGGAGTCATTCCCTTGGACCATATAGCATTGTTGTGGCTCGGATTCTCCACTAGATTCCTCTTCTTGTTGGATTTGGACTTGAAGCATGGAGGTGTTGGTTGTTGTCAACATGTTCCACACTGCAAAAGCGGAATCAAGATTAGAAACACATAAAAGATAGTCTTTAGGTAAAGTGCTTCTAATGGCCTCTAGGGCTTTGTGCATTGGCCCCTATATGATTGCAATCACCAAGATAACATCTCTTGGTGGCGGCAAGAAAGACATGCAAACCTAGGGTTTTTAGGTACATGGACATCCTATACTTCCAAATATCAATGTTGGAAGGATCATAGCTAGGTGGGGTCATGAAGTCCATGGTATAAACTAGATGTGTGCAAACAAGCAAATGCAAATGAGATTAGCAAGCAAATGGATCTCACTCCTAAGATGTTAAGCCTAAGTATCAGGAGCACTAGCTCTGATACCAATTGAAAAAACACCTAGAGGGAGGGTGATAGGTGTAAGTGCTAATCTAAGAAACTAAATGCAAACTAAGCGCGCTAAATGCGGAAGCTAATGCAAATCTTGCAACACACCTAATACAATCCACCAAGTGTAGCCGAATTCCCCCTTGCGAGGCTCTGGACTAACTCCTCTTGATTCCCCTAGATATGGGTTGAGGCGCTATGTGAAGCTCTTGTTGGATGAGTATAGGTGATGCACAAACACACAAGCAATTCAAGCAATGTGCACACACAATCAAGCCAAGCAATCAAGGATATAGCAATATGAATTAATGCAAGGCAATATGAAATATGCTCAACACAAGCAAGTATGATATGAGATGAAGTATGATGCTTTGCACAAAGTAAATGAGAGAGAGTTAGAGAGACAATGGGAGCAATCGCAAACAACGAGATTTGTTTCGAGTTCGAGCACTTTGCTCTACATCCCCGCCTACACCACCGTGTAGGATTTCCACTATCTCAACTCCCACCGAGGGAGACCTCTACCGAAGAGGATTTCTTACAACTCTAGGAGTACCAAACTCCTCTCTCAAACAACCACCTCACAACCGGGGGTAAGGCCCGTAGCCAATACAACAACCAATCCACACACCTCTACCGAAGAGGCTCACAACCAAACTCCACCTCTACCCGAAGAGGCTCACCCAATACCACTCCGATCACCTCTACCGAAGAGGGATACAACAAATGAAGGAGGGTTTACAACAATGAGGTTTACAAAAACAACCTCAAACACTTCTCTTTCTTTTTCTCTTATCTTTTTTCTACAAAAACAAGATCCTAATAGTTTAGGATAGAAGATAGCTCAAGTGTGGAACAAGTGTTTTTGGAAACAAGCAACAAAGAAAAACTTCTTGGGAAATCTCTTGTATATGATAGAAAATGAAATACCAAATCAAAATCCCAAACCTAGTTTTCTTTGATTTTTCAAAAACCCAAAACAAATAAAGATTGAAGAGTTAAAGCCCCAAACACTTTTGAAAACTTGTTTTAAAACCTCTAGAAACCAGAAATTTTTCTCCTTAAAAAACTTGGCCAAAATCCCCAAAGAGATGGGGTTTATATAGCCCCTATACAAAACTAGCCGTTAGGCTGAGCTGGCAGCTCTGACAGGCATCGGTCGACCGGCCCGGTCGACCGCCAACGGTCAAAAATGTGACCGTTGGGCAAAAGCGGTCGACCGGCCCGGTCGACCGAACATCCTGAGAGCAGAACTCTCATCTCGGTCGACCGGCCCGGTCGACCCGACGTCCCAGAGACTCCAAAACGTGCACAGACTTGTGCACGTCGGTCGACCGTCCCGGTCGACCGCCTATGGTGCGGTCGACCGGTCCGGTCGACCGACTTGGCCTGTCAGCCAGTCCTCAGTTCTGCACAGATACGGGATTTGAAAATAGTCTTTTCACTCAATAAAAATCCCATAAATTCACAGTAAATCTAAAAAATAGTTTTTAATCACAATAAAAACTGTTTTTCTAAAATATGTTTTTCTAAAACTTGTTTTATCATTTTACTTTGATAACCAAAACTTGTGATAAAAATTTCAAGACATATATCAATCATATTAATTCATTTTTTGTGTCTTGCCAATTTTATCAAAAACAAAACTTGTATTTTATCAAACTAGAATTTTCCAAAACATGAATAGGATAGTCAAAATAAGTTTGTTTAAAAAATTAAGCATGCATGTATAGATGAAGCAACTATACATATATCAATTTAAACTTGTTTTGATAAACTATTCATGAAAACCAAAACTCAATCATAAAACGTGTGTGATTTGTGCACTTGAGCATATCAACTAAACTAAGCTTTACAAATGGATCTAAAAACTCTATCTAAACTAGGATACCTAAGTCTTCTTGTCGATCTTCCATCTTCAAGTAGACTCGGTCCAAACTCCGTGATTCTCCAAGTGCAAAGGTATGATCTTTAAGTTTTGGCACCGGAATCATCATGAATAGCTTCTAATCATCTTGTTGAAGCTAATCACCAACTAATATCCTGTTAATGATCTGAAACTTAGAAACACAGAATATTAGTAAACATAACTACATGAGTTGATCATCATCAAAACTAGAGTGGAAGGCCATTGGGCCAACAATCTCCCCCTTTTTTGATGATGACAAAACTCATGGAGTTATATATGCATGGATTAAAGTTAAGCTTCAAAGAAGCTCCCCCTTAACTCATGCATAAAACAAATAGATAAATATGCAAGGAAAGCTTATGATTCTAAACAAGAGACATACATATTTTTCATATCTTATTTATGTTTATTTGCTTATGCATGAACTCAATATACGCAAAAAACATAAAGAAGCATATATAAAAACTAAACAACTCAAAATCTTTCTCCCCCTTTTTGTCAATCATCAACAAAGGGGTAAACAATCAAAACCATAGATAAAATGAGGGGTAAAAATCTTTCTCCCCCTTTTTGTCAATCAAAAACAATGCAAACAGTGTTCTCCCCCTTTTTGTCTAAAAAACAAAGTCAATAAGGGGTGACTACAAACATGATATCAATTAAAAAGTATGTCAATGAAGCATCTTGATACCAATAAATAAGGATCAATATATGTTATATGCTATATACATTCATGAAGAGGAAGACGCTAAGTTAGCTTCCCTACACATATGCATTACATGAAGAAAGGATGACAAGCCCCAATTCACATAACACATATTATGTAATGCATAAGAGGAGATGTGAAGCTCCCCCTACACACGTATATCATATAAAGAAGAGTTGTCAAGCTCCTCAATTTATAATATACTCAGCATGAATCTATATGTAAGAGAGATGTTAAGCTCTCCTTGCATATAGGAAAAACAAATCACAACTTTGAATATTTTCTTTAAACAACATTTTGAGATACCAATTGTAATTAAACATAACAAATTACCAATTGTAAAACAACATAACAAATTTTGAATGTCTAAACACAAATTTTGATACCAATTGTAAGAATATATTTCATTTTGAAAATATATAAACAAATTTGATGTTGATATCATATGTTCAAAATAACAACTTTTAAACATAAAGAGTGGGAGTACAAATACCAATTGAAATACAAAATCAAATTTTCTCCCCCTTTATGAAATACAAACTAAAGACATGCATAGTCTTGATAACAATTTAAAAGTAATCAATTTAACAAAATTGAAACTCAAGCACTAGCATAAACACAAACATATACATGTATGAAAGATAGATACCAATAGAAATTGATATACTTGGAATTTAAAGCATACATACATACAAAAAACATATATGAGTATACAAGAAGATCAAAATGATACCAATGAAAGGGTTCAATGATACCAATTGACATAACAATAAGTTCAAGTGTATACATCATATTATCTACCACCCAATCATAATTCAAGTTTTAAAGATTTTCAATTTAGGGAATACATGAACATGATCTCCCATCCTACCGCCCTTGGAAGGTAGGGGTTTTCAAAAATAGATTTGAAAATAAGCTTAGTTTGAAAAACTCTACCAAAATGAAGAATACCGTAACTAGTTAAATGGAAAATCTTTTAAACTAGTACGAAATCCTTCAAGCAAGGAATACAACAAAAATAATTTTTCATAAAACATGAAATCCACATGATATCAAACACTCAAGTCAATGAAGCATAAATATGACTCATGAAAACAAAACACATGAGTAAATAAGAAATGTGAGTGTACAAATATAATGTGAAGAACATGATCATGAAAATATACAATTTAGCTCAATATTCCTTTAAACAAGAAAACACGAAAATCATTAAAACTTATTTAATCTTCAAGGTATATGTATGTCCTATACAAATTAAGGTATACATACATATCCAAACACAACGAGTCCACAAAGATATATGCATGAAGGCACGTGGCTCAAAAAGGATGTATATGTATAACAATAATTTGGATAAAATAGACATATACACGAAGTTAAATAAAAACACATGGAAACATGAAAAACTAAATTTTCATTAAAACAAATTTCATTTCAAGGTATATGTATGAATTGTCAACACAATAAGTATACATACATATCCCTAAACACAATTGAGTCCATATATAGATTTGCATGAAAGGCAAATGACTCAAGGGGTATACATGTATATCTTAAAGTTTGGCAAAATACACATATACATGAATTGAAAACTTATACACATAAAACAAATCCAAAAATAGGAATACAAGTTTAAAATGTATGAATCATCAAAACTAGACTATACTAGCACATCTAATGGGTTCAAATAAGCAATCAAGCCCAAACATATATAGATTTATTTGTGGCCCATTATATGTACAAGTATAATTCCTAGTCTTAATGAAAACTAACATCTAAACAAGTAATCTTAACAAGAAGCATCAAAACAAATATGAAAATCATCATGATAAAACAAATACATGATTATTATGTGAATTCACATGTATTAGATTCATGATGTACATTATAGCTTAAACAAAGGTGAGAACACTAAGTATGGGTCAAATAAGCATGTGTGTCTCAAATACTATACATGTATGTCAAGGATCTAATAAACATGGAATGAACATACTAATCCATAGACATCAAAAAAATATGCTATAAATTATCAAAACATGCTATAAACATGAAGTGGAAAGCATGTAAACATAATAAATGGGAGTAAAGGATTGTTACCAAAACCGAAGAAGCAACTCTCCTTGTCTCCAAAACATGGTGGTCATCTCCACCAAATCTTCCCTTGAAAGTGATGCATCCAATTGATTTCCTTTAGGTCCGGAACGCATCCTCTCCAAGGTGTCATCACTCTCACGTCATGTGAGAGCCCACACCTACATTAAACAAAGGAGGGGTGGTCTTTGGTACCACATTTATTGGGTCCATGGGGGTTAGTCCCTTCTCTAACCCAAACAAATTTCTTGGCTAAATTTTCAACATGTAAACGATCATAGCAAAATTTAGCAAGATGGCCTTTTCGGCCACAATGTGTACATGTGTACACATGAGCATACTTGTGTTGATGGTGTCCGTGTGAAGCTGTGTATGCCGTGATGGGTGTGCATGCATAAGGATGGAACTGTTTCTTTCGAACCAAGGTTTCCAACCGTGAGTGGTTCATGGCACATTGGCTCATAGTGGAGCCCAAACAATCTACTCTCTTCTTTAGCATACAAATATCATCATTAATCCTAGAAGAAGAGGTACATGCATTAGGTAGTCTAGATGAAGAGGCTACACTAGCATGGCAAACATGTGCATCCATTTTATTTTGCAAAATAATATTTTTCTTTAAACACACATCTAAATCATTTGTAATGGAAATAATTTATTTTTCAAATCAACATTCTCTTTTAAAATAAAATCAACTTTTGAAGACAAGTTATCATTTTCTTCAAAAGAGCATGGCAATCATTTTTATTTTTCAAAAACTCATTTTCTTTAAGTGCAAGTTCTAATTGAGATGTTAATGAATCCCTTTCATTATAGACCTCAACTTTCTCTTGCAAAACACAATCAAGTCTAGCATGCAAATTTTTATTTTCTTGTTCAATTCCTAGACTCTTCTTTTTCAACAAATTATATTTTTCTATCAATTTTTCACAAACAATGGAAAGTTCTTCATTCAAGGCATGGGGATCAACATAATCATTTGAAGAACTAGCACAATCATTACTATCTAGTTGAGATTCCGAATGTACCTCAAGGGAGTCATTCCCTTGGACCATATAGCATTGTTGTGGCTCGGATTCTCCACTAGATTCCTCTTCTTGTTGGATTTGGACTTGAAGCATGGAGGTGTTGGTTGTTGTCAACATGTTCCACACTGCAAAAGCGGAATCAAGATTAGAAACACATAAAAGATAGTCTTTAGGTAAAGTGCTTCTAATGGCCTCTAGGGCTTGTGCATTGGCCCCTATATGATTGCAATCACCAAGATAACATCTCTTGGTGGCGGCAAGAAAGACATGCAAACCTAGGGTTTTTAGGTACATGGACATCCTATACTTCCAAATATCAATGTTGGAAGGATCATAGCTAGGTGGGGTCATGAAGTCCATGGTATAAACTAGATGTGTGCAAACAAGCAAATGCAAATGAGATTAGCAAGCAAATGGATCTCACTCCTAAGATGTTAAGCCTAAGTATCAGGAGCACTAGCCTCTGATACCAATTGAAAAAACACCTAGAGGGAGGGTGAATAGGTGTAAGTGCTAATCTAAGAAACTAAATGCAAACTAAGCGCGCTAAATGCGGAAGCTAATGCAAATCTTGCAACACACCTAATACAATCCACCAAGTGTAGCCGAATTCCCCTTGCGAGGCTCTGGACTAACTCCTCTTGATTCCCTAGATATGGGTTGAGGCGCTATGTGAAGCTCTTGTTGGATGAGTATAGGTGATGCACAAACACACAAGCAATTCAAGCAATGTGCACACACAATCAAGCCAAGCAATCAAGGATATAGCAATATGAATTAATGCAAGGCAATATGAAATATGCTCAACACAAGCAAGTATGATATGAGATGAAGTATGATGCTTTGCACAAAGTAAATGAGAGAGAGTTAGAGAGACAATGGGAGCAATCGCAAACAACGAGATTTGTTTCGAGGTTCGAGCACCTTGCTCTACATCCCCGCCTACACCACCGTGTAGGATTTCCACTATCTCAACTCCCACCGAGGGAACCTCTACCGAAGAGGATTTCTTACAACTCTAGGAGTACCAAACTCCTCTCTCAAACAACCACCTCACAACCGAGGGGTAAGGCCCGTAGCCAATACAACAACCAATCCACACACCTCTACCGAAGAGGCTCACAACCAAACTCCACCTCTACCGAAGAGGCTCACAACCAATACCACTCCGATCACCTCTACCGAAGAGGGATACAAACAAATGAAGGAGGGTTTACAACAATGAGGTTTACAACAAACAACCTCAAACACTTCTCTTTCTTTTTCTCTTATCTTTTTCTACAAAACAAGATCCTAATAGTTTAGGATAGAAGATAGCTCAAGTGTGGAAAACAAGTGTTTTTGGAAACAAGCAACAAAGAAAAACTTCTTGGGAAATCTCTTGTATATGATAGAAATGAAATACCAAATCAAAATCCCAAAACCTAGTTTTCTTTGATTTTCAAAAACCCAAAACAAATAAAGATTGAAGAGTTAAAGCCCCAAACACTTTTGAAAACTTGTTTTAAAACCTCTAGAAACCAGAAATTTTTCTCCTTAAAAAACTTGGCCAAAATCCCAAAGAGATGGGGTTTATATAGCCCCTATACAAAACTAGCCGTTAGGCTGAGCTGGCAGCTCTGACAGGCATCGGTCGACCGGCCCGGTCGACCGCCAACGGTCAAAAATGTGACCGTTGGGCAAAAGCGGTCGACCGGCCCGGTCGACCGAAACATCCTGAGAGCAGAACTCTCATCTCGGTCGACCGGCCCGGTCGACCGTCCCAGAGACTCCAAAACGTGCACAGACTTGTGCACGTCGGTCGACCGTCCCGGTCGACCGGCCTATGGTGCGGTCGACCGGTTCCGGTCGACCGACTTGGCCTGTCAGCCAGTCCTCAGTTCTGCACAGATACGGGATTTGAAAATAGGTCTTTTCACTCAATAAAAATCCCATAAATTCACAGTAAATCTAAAAATAGTTTTAATCACAATAAAAACTGTTTTTCTAAAAATATGTTTTTCTAAAACTTGTTTTTATCATTTTACTTTGATAACCAAACTTGTGATAAAAATTTCAAGACATATATCAATCATATTAATTCATTTTGTGTCTTGCCAATTTTATCAAAAACAAAACTTGTATTTTATCAAACTAGAATTTTCCAAAACATGAATAGGATAGTCAAAATAAGTTTGTTTAAAAATTAAGCATGCATGTATAGAATGAAGCAACTATACATATATCAATTTAAACTTGTTTTGATAAACTATTCATGAAAACCAAAACTCAATCATAAAACGTGTGTGATTTGTGCACTTGAGCATATCAACTAAACTAAGCTTTACAAATGGATCTAAAAACTCTATCTAAACTAGGATACCTAAGTCTTCTTGTCGATCTTCCATCTTCAAGTAGACTCGGTCCAAACTCCGTGATTCTCCAAGTGCAAAGGTATGATCTTTAAGTTTTGGCACCGGAATCATCATGAATAGCTTCTAATCATCTTGTTGAAGCTAATCACCAACTAATATCCTGTTATGATCTGAAACTTAGAAACACAAGAATATTAGTAAACATAACTACATGAGTTGATCATCATCAAAACTAGAGTGGAAGGCCATTGGGCCAACAATCTCCCCCTTTTTGATGATGACAAAACTCATGAGTTATATATGCATGGATTAAAGTTAAGCTTCAAAGAAGCTCCCCCTTAACTCATGCATAAAACAAATAGATAAATATGCAAGGAAAGCTTATGATTCTAAACAAGAGACATACATATTTTTCATATCTTATTTATGTTTATTTGCTTATGCATGAACTCAATATACGCAAAAACATAAAGAAGCATATATAAAAACTAAACAACTCAAAATCTTTCTCCCCCTTTTTGTCAATCATCAACAAAGGGGTAAACAATCAAAACCATAGATAAAATGAGGGGTAAAAATCTTTCTCCCCCTTTTTGTCAATTAAAAACAATGCAAACAGTGTTCTCCCCCTTTTGTCTAAAAACAAAGTCAATAAGGGGTGACTACAAACATGATATCAATTAAAAAGTATGTCAATGAAGCATCTTGATACCAATAAATAAGGATCAATATATGTTATATGCTATATACATTCATGAAGAGGAAGACGCTAAGTTAGCTTCCCTACACATATGCATTACATGAAGAAAGGATGACAAGCCCAATTCACATAAACACATATTATGTAATGCATAAGAGGAGATGTGAAGCTCCCCCTACACACGTATATCATATAAAGAAGAGTTGTCAAGCTCCTCAATTTATAATATACTCAGCATGAATCTATATGTAAGAGAGATGTTAAGCTCCTTGCATATAGGAAAAACAAATCACACTTTGAATATTTTCTTTAAACAACATTTTGAGATACCAATTGTAATTAAACATAACAAATTACCAATTGTAAAACAACATAACAAATTTTGAATGTCTAAAAACAAATTTTGATACCAATGTAAGAATATATTTCATTTTGAAAATATATAAACAAATTTGATGTTGATATCATATGTTCAAAATAACAACTTTTAAACATAAAGAGTGGGAGTACAAATACCAATTGAAATACAAAATCAAATTTTCTCCCCCTTATGAAATACAAACTAAAGACATGCATAGTCTTGATAACAATTTAAAAGTAATCAATTTAACAAAATTGAAACTCAAGCACTAGCATAAACACAAACATATACATGTATGAAAGATAGATACCAATAGAAATTGATATACTTGGAATTTAAAGCATACATACATACAAAACATATATGAGTATACAAGAGATCAAAATGATACCAATTGAAAGGGTTCAATGATACCAATTGACATAACATAAGTTCAAGTGTATACATCATATTATCTACCACCCAATCATAATTCAAGTTTTAAAGATTTTCAATTTAGGGAATACATGAACATGATCTCCCATCCTACCGCCCTTGGAAGGTAGGGGTTTTCAAAAATAGATTTGAAAATAAGCTTAGTTTGAAAAACTCTACCAAAATGAAGAATACCGTAACTAGTTAAATGGAAATCTTTTAAACTAGTACGAAATCCTTCAAGCAAGGAATACAACAAAAATAATTTTTCATAAAACATGAAATCCACATGATATCAAACACTCAAGTCAATGAAGCATAAATATGACTCATGAAAACAAAAACACATGAGTAAATAAGAAATGTGAGTGTACAAATATAATGTGAAGAACATGATCATGAAAATATACAATTTAGCTCAATATTCCTTTAAACAAGAAAACACGAAAATCATTAAAACTTATTTAATCTTCAAGGTATATGTATGTCCTATACAAATTAAGGTATACATACATATCCAAACACAACGAGTCCACAAAGATATATGCATGAAGGCACGTGGCTCAAAAAGGATGTATATGTATAACAATAATTTGGATAAAATAGACATATACACGAAGTTAAATAAAAACACATGGAAACATGAAAAACTAAATTTTCATTAAAACAAATTTCATTTCAAGGTATATGTATGAATTGTCAACACAATAAGTATACATACATATCCCTAAACACAATTGAGTCCATATATAGATTTGCATGAAAGGCAAATGACTCAAGGGGTATACATGTATATCTTAAAGTTTGGCAAAATACACATATACATGAATTGAAAACTTATACACATAAAACAAATCCAAAAATAGGAATACAAGTTTAAAATGTATGAATCATCAAAACTAGACTATACTAGCACATCTAATGGGTTCAAATAAGCAATCAAGCCAACATATATAGATTTATTTGTGGCCCATTATATGTACAAGTATTAATTCCTAGTCTTAATGAAAACTAACATCTAAACAAGTAATCTTAACAAGAAGCATCAAAATAAATATGAAAATCATCATGATAAAACAAATACATGATTATTATGTGAATTCACATGTATTAGATTCATGATGTACATTATAGCTTAAACAAAGGTGAGAACACTAAGTATGGGTCAAATAAGCATGTGTGTCTCAAATACTATACATGTATGTCAAGGATCTAATAAACATGGAATGAACATACTAATCCATAGACATCAAAAAAATATGCTATAAATTATCAAAACATGCTATAAACAATGAAGTGGAAAGCATGTAAACATAATAAATGGGAGTAAAGGATTGTTACCAAAACCGAAGAAGCAACTCTCCTTGTCTCCAAAACATGGTGGTCATCTCCACCAAATCTTCCCTTGAAAGTGATGCATCCAATTGATTTCCTTTAGGTCCGGAACGCATCCTCTCCAAGGTGTCATCACTCTCACGTCATGTGAGAGCCCACACCTACATTAAACAAAGGAGGGGTGGTCTTTGGTACCCACATCTTATTGGGTCCATGGGGGTTAGTCCCTTCTCTAACCCAAACAAATTTCTTGGCTAAATTTTCAACATGTAAACGATCATAGCAAAATTTAGCAAGATGGCCTTTTCGGCCACAATGTGTACATGTGTACACATGAGCATACTTGTGTTGATGGTGTCCGTGTGAAGCATGTGTATGCCGTGATGGGTGTGCATGCATAAAGGATGGAACTTGTTTCTTTCGAACCAAGGTTTCCAACCGTGAGTGGTTCATGGCACATTGGCTCATAGTGGAGCCCAAACAATCTACTCTCTTCTTTAGCATACAAATATTCATCATTAATCCTAGAAGAAGAGGTACATGCATTAGGTAGTCTAGATGAAGAGGCTACACTAGCATGGCAAACATGTGCATCCATTTTATTTTGCAAAATAATATTTTTCTTTAAACACACATCTAAATCATTTGTAATGGAAATAATTTTATTTTTCAAATCAACATTCTCTTTTAAAATAAAATCAACTTTTGAAGACAAGTTATCATTTTTCTTCAAAAGAGCATGGCAATCATTTTTATTTTTCAAAAACTCATTTTCTTTAAGTGCAAGTTCTAATTGAGATGTTAATGAATCCCTTTCATTATAGACCTCAACTTTCTCTTGCAAAACACAATCCAGTCTAGCATGCAAATTTTTATTTTCTTGTTCAATTCCTAGACTCTTCTTTTTCAACAAATTATATTTTTCTATCAATTTTTCACAAACAATGGAAAGTTCTTCATTCAAGGCATGGGGATCAACATAATCATTTGAAGAACTAGCACAATCATTACTATCTAGTTGAGATTCCGAATGTACCTCAAGGGAGTCATTCCCTTGGACCATATAGCATTGTTGTGGCTCGGATTCTCCACTAGATTTTCTCTCTTATTGGATTTGGACTTGAAGCATGGAGGTGTTGGTTGTTGTCAACTTGTTCCACACTGCAAAAGCGGAATCAAGATTAGAAACACATAAAAGATAGTCTTTAGGTAAAGTGCTTCTAATGACCTCTAGGGCTTGTGCATTGGCCCCTATATGATTGCAATCACCAAGATAACATCTCTTGGTGGCGGCAAGAAAGACATGCAAACCTAGGGTTTTTAGGTACATGGACATCCTATACTTCCAAATATCAATGTTGGAAGGATCATAGCTAGGTGGGGTCATGAAGTCCATGGTATACACTAGAAGTGTGCAAACAAGCAAATGCAAATGAGATTAGCAAGCAAATGGATCTCACTCCTAGGATGTTAAGCCTAAGTATCAGGAGCACTAGCTCTGATACCAATTGAAAAAACACCTAGAGGGAGGGTGAATAGGTGTAAGTGCTAATCTAAGAAACTAAATGCAAACTAAGCGCGCTAAATGCGGAAGCTAATGCAAATCTTGCAACACACCTAATACAATCCACCAAGTGTAGCCGAATTCCCCTTGCGAGGCTCTGGACTAACTCCTCTTGATTCCCCTAGATATGGGTTGAGGCGCTATGTGAAGCTCTTGTTGGATGAGTATAGGTGATGCACAAACACACAAGCAATTCAAGCAATGTGCACACACAATCAAGCCAAGCAATCAAGGATATAGCAATATGAATTAATGCAAGGCAATATGAAATATGCTCAACACAAGCAAGTATGATATGAGATGAAGTATGATGCTTTGCACAAAGTAAATGAGAGAGAGTTAGAGAGACAATGGGAGCAATCGCAAACAACGAGATTTGTTTCGAGGTTCGAGCACCTTGCTCTACATCCCCGCCTACACCACCGTGTAGGATTTCCACTATCTCAACTCCCACCGAGGGAACCTCTACCGAAGAGGATTTCTTACAACTCTAGGAGTACCAAACTCCTCTCTCAAACAACCACCTCACAACCGAGGGTAAGGCCCCGTAGCCAATACAACAACCAATCCACACACCTCTACCGAAGAGGCTCACAACCAAACTCCACCTCTACCGAAGAGGCTCACAACCAATACCACTCCGATCACCTCTACCGAAGAGGGATACAACAAATGAAGGAGGGTTTACAAACAATGAGTTTACAACAAACAACCTCAAACACTTCTCTTTCTTTTTCTCTTATCTTTTTCCACAAAAACAAGATCCTAATAGTTTAGGATAGAAGATAGCTCAAGTGTGGAAAACAAGTGTTTTTGGAAACAAGCAACAAAGAAAAACTTCTTGGGAAATCTCTTGTATATGATAGAAAATGAAATACCAAATCAAATCCCAAAACCTAGTTTTCTTTGATTTTTCAAAAACCCAAAACAAATAAGATTGAAGAGTTAAAGCCCCAAACACTTTTGAAAACTTGTTTTAAAACCTCTAGAAACCAGAAATTTTTCTCCTTAAAAAACTTGGCCAAAATCCCCAAAGAGATGGGGTTTATATAGCCCCTATACAAAACTAGCCGTTAGGCTGAGCTGGCAGCTCTGACAGGCATCGGTCGACCGGGCCCGGTCGACCGCCAACGGTCAAAAATGTGACCGTTGGGCAAAAGCGGTCGACCGGCCCGGTCGACCGAAACATCCTGAGAGCAGAACTCTCATCTCGGTCGACCGGCCCGGTCGACCGTCCAGAGACTCCAAAACGTGCACAGACTTGTGCACGTCGGTCGACCGTCCCGGTCGACCGGCCTATGGTGCGGTCGACCGGTCCGGTCGACCGACTTGGCCTGTCAGCCAGTCCTCAGTTCTGCACAGATACGGGATTTGAAAATAGGTCTTTTCACTCAATAAAAATCCCATAAATTCACAGTAAATCTAAAAAATAGTTTTAATCACAATAAAAACTGTTTTTCTAAAAAATATGTTTTTCTAAAACTTGTTTTATCATTTTACTTTGATAACCAAACTTGTGATAAAAATTTCAAGACATATATCAATCATATTAATTCATTTTTGTGTCTTGCCAATTTTATCAAAAACAAAACTTGTATTTTATCAAACTAGAATTTTCCAAAACATGAATAGGATAGTCAAAATAAGTTTGTTTAAAAATTAAGCATGCATGTATAGAATGAAGCAACTATACATATATCAATTTAAACTTGTTTTGATAAACTATTCATGAAAACCAAAACTCAATCATAAAACGTGTGTGATTTGTGCACTTGAGCATATCAACTAAACTAAGCTTTACAAATGGATCTAAAAACTCTATCTAAACTAGGATACCTAAGTCTTCTTGTCGATCTTCCATCTTCAAGTAGACTCGGTCCAAACTCCGTGATTCTCCAAGTGCAAAGGTATGATCTTTAAGTTTTGGCACCGGAATCATCATGAATAGCTTCTAATCATCTTGTTGAAGCTAATCACCAACTAATATCCTGTTAATGATCTGAAACTTAGAAACACAAGAATATTAGTAAACATAACTACATGAGTTGATCATCATCAAAACTAGAGTGGAAGGCCATTGGGCCAACAATCTCCCCTTTTTGATGATGACAAAACTCATGGAGTTATATATGCATGGATTAAAGTTAAGCTTCAAAGAAGCTCCCCCTTAACTCATGCATAAAACAAATAGATAAATATGCAAGGAAAGCTTATGATTCTAAACAAGAGACATACATATTTTTCATATCTTATTATGTTTATTTGCTTATGCATGAACTCAATATACGCAAAAACATAAAGAAGCATATATAAAACTAAACAACTCAAAATCTTTCTCCCCCTTTTTGTCAATCATCAACAAAGGGATAAACAATCAAAACCATAGATAAAATGAGGGGTAAAAATCTTTCTCCCCCTTTTTGTCAATCAAAAACAATGCAAACAGTGTTCTCCCCCTTTTTGTCTAAAAAACAAAGTCAATAAGGGGTGACTACAAACATGATATCAATTAAAAAGTATGTCAATGAAGCATCTTGATACCAATAAACAAGGATCAATATATGTTATATGCTATATACATTCATGAAGAGGAAGACGCTAAGTTAGCTTCCCTACACATATGCATTACATGAAGAAAGGATGACAAGCCCCAATTCACATAACACATATTATGTAATGCATAAGAGGAGATGTGAAGCTCCCCCTACACACGTATATCATATAAAGAAGAGTTGTCAAGCTCCTCAATTTATAATATACTCAGCATGAATCTATATGTAAGAGAGATGTTAAGCTCTCCTTGCATATAGGAAAAACAATCACAACTTTGAATATTTTCTTTTAAACAACATTTTGAGATACCAATTGTAATTAAACATAACAAATTACCAATTGTAAAACAACATAAACAAATTTTGAATGTCTAAACAAAATTTGATACCAATTGTAAGAATATATTTCATTTTGAAAATATATAAACAAATTTGATGTTGATATCATATGTTCAAAATAACAACTTTTAAACATAAAGAGTGGGAGTACAAATACCAATTGAAATACAAAATCAAATTTTCTCCCCCTTTATGAAATACAAACTAAAGACATGCATAGTCTTGATAACAATTTAAAAGTAATCAATTAAACAAAATTGAAACTCAAGCACTAGCATAAACACAAACATATACATGTATGAAAGATAGATACCAATAGAAATTGATATACTTGGAATTTAAAGCATACATACATACAAAACATATATGAGTATACAAGAAGATCAAAATGATACCAATTGAAAGGGTTCAATGATACCAATTGACATAACAATAAGTTCAAGTGTATACATCATATTATCTACCACCCAATCATAATTCAAGTTTTAAAGATTTTCAATTTAGGGAATACATGAACATGATCTCCCATCCTACCGCCCTTGGAAGGTAGGGGTTTTCAAAATAGATTTGAAAATAAGCTTAGTTTGAAAAACTCTACCAAAATGAAGAATACCGTAACTAGTTAAATGGAAAATCTTTTAAACTAGTACGAAATCCTTCAAGCAAGGAATACAACAAAAATAATTTTTCATAAAACATGAAATCCACATGATATCAAACACTCAAGTCAATGAAGCATAAATATGACTCATGAAAACAAAACACATGAGTAAATAAGAAATGTGAGTGTACAAATATAATGTGAAGAACATGATCATGAAAATATACAATTTAGCTCAATATTCCTTTAAACGAGAAAACACGAAAATCATTAAAACTTATTTAATTTTCAAGGTATATGTATGTCCTATACAAATTAACGTATACATACATATCCAAACACAACGAGTCCACAAAGATATATGCATGAAGGCACGTGGCTCAAAAAGGATGTATATGTATAACAATAATTTGGATAAAATAGACATATACACGAAGTTAAATAAAAACACATGGAAACATGAAAAAAACTAAATTTTCATTAAAACAAATTTCATTTCAAGGTATATGTATGAATTGTCAACACAATAAGTATACATACATATCCCTAAACACAATTGAGTCCATATATAGATTTGCATGAAAGGCAAAATGACTCAAGGGGTATACATGTATATCTTAAAGTTTGGCAAAATACAATATACATGAATTGAAAACTTATACACATAAAACAAATCCAAAAATAGGAATACAAGTTTAAAATGTATGAATCATCAAAACTAGACTATACTAGCACATCTAATGGGTTCAAATAAGCAATCAAGCCCAAACATATATAGATTTATTTGTGGCCCATTATATGTACAAGTATAATTCCTAGTCTTAATGAAAACTAACATCTAAACAAGTAATCTTAACAAGAAGCATCAAAACAAATATGAAAATCATCATGATAAAACAAATACATGATTATTATGTGAATTCACATGTATTAGATTCATGATGTACATTATAGCTTAAACAAAGGTGAGAACACTAAGTATGGGTCAAATAAGCATGTGTGTCTCAAAATACTATACATGTATGTCAAGGATCTAATAAACATGGAATGAACATACTAATCCATAGACATCAAAAAAATATGCTATAAATTATCAAAACATGCTATAAACAATGAAGTGGAAAGCATGTAAACATAATAAATGGAGTAAAGGATTGTTACCAAAACCGAAGAAGCAACTCTCCTTGTCTCCAAACATGGTGGTCATCTCCACCAAATCTTCCTTGAAAGTGATGCATCCAATTGATTTCCTTTAGGTCCGGAACGCATCCTCTCCAAGGTGTCATCACTCTCACGTCATGTGAGAGCCCACACCTACATTAAACAAAGGAGGGGTGGTCTTTGGTACCCACATCTTATTGGGTCCATGGGGGTTAGTCCCTTCTCTAACCCAAACAAATTTCTTGGCTAAATTTTCAACATGTAAACGATCATAGCAAAATTTAGCAAGATGGCCTTTTCGGCCACAATGTGTACATGTGTACACATGAGCATACTTGTGTTGATGGTGTCCGTGTGAAGCATGTGTATGCCGTGATGGGTGTGCATGCATAAAGGATGGAACTTGTTTCTTTCGAACCAAGGTTTCCAACCGTGAGTGGTTCATGGCACATTGGCTCATAGTGGAGCCCAAACAATCTACTCTCTTCTTTAGCATACAAATATCATCATTAATCTTAGAAGAAGAGGTACATGCATTAGGTAGTCTAGATGAAGAGGCTACACTAGCATGGCAAACATGTGCATCCATTTTATTTTGCAAAATATTTTTCTTTAAACACACATCTAAATCATTTGTAATGGAAATAATTTTATTTTTCAAATCAACATTCTCTTTTAAAATAAAATCAACTTTTGAAGACAAGTTATCATTTTTCTTCAAAAGAGTATGGCAATCATTTTTATTTTTCAAAAACTCATTTTCTTTAAGTGCAAGTTCTAATTGAGATGTTAATGAATCCCTTTCATTATAGACCTCAACTTTCTCTTGCCAAAACACAATCAAGTCTAGCATGCAAATTTTTATTTTCTTGTTCAATTCCTAGACTCTTCTTTTTCAACAAATTATATTTTTCTATCAATTTTTCACAAACAATGGAAAGTTCTTCATTCAAGGCATGGGGATCAACATAATCATTTGAAGAACTAGCACAATCATTACTATCTAGTTGAGATTCCGAATGTACCTCAAGGGAGTCATTCCCTTGGACCATATAGCATGTTGTGGCTCGGATTCTCCACTAGATTTCTCTTCTTATTGGATTTGGACTTGAAGCATGGAGGTGTTGGTTGTTGTCAACTTGTTCCACACTGCAAAAGCGGAATCAAGATTAGAAACACATAAAAGATAGTCTTTAGGTAAAGTGCTTCTAATGGCCTCTAGGGCTTGTGCATTGGCCCCTATATGATTGCAATCACCAAGATAACATCTCTTGGTGGCGGCAAGAAAGACATGCAAACCTAGGGTTTTTAGGTACATGGACATCCTATACTTCCAAATATCAATGTTGGAAGGATCATAGCTAGGTGGGGTCATGAAAGTCCATGTTATAAACTAGATGTGTGCAAACAAGCAAATGCAAATGAGATTAGCAAGCAAATGGATCTCACTCCTAGGATGTTAAGCCTAAGTATCAGGAGCACTAGCTCTGATACCAATTGAAAAAACACCTAGAGGGGGGGTGAATAGGTGTAAGTGCTAATCTAAGAACTAAATGCAAACTAAGCGCGCTAAATGCGAAGCTAATGCAAATCTTGCAACACACCTAATACAATCCACCAAGTGTAGCCGAATTCCCCTTGCGAGGCTCTGGACTAACTCCTCTTGATTCCCCTAGATATGGGTTGAGGCGCTATGTGAAGCTCTTGTTGGATGAGTATAGGTGATGCACAAAACACACAAGCAATTCAAGCAATGTGCACACACAATCAAGCCAAGCAATCAAGGATATAGCAATATGAATTAATGCAAGGCAATATGAAATATGCTCAACACAAGCAAGTATGATATGAGATGAAGTATGATGCTTTGCACAAAGTAAATGAGAGAGAGTTAGAGAGACAATGGGAGCAATCGCAAACAACGAGATTTGTTTCGAGGTTCGAGCACCTTGCTCTACATCCCCGCCTACACCACCGTGTAGGATTTCCACTATCTCAACTCCCACCGAGGGAACCTCTACCGAAGAGGATTTCTTACAACTCTAGGAGTACCAAACTCCTCTCTCAAACAACCACCTCACAACCGAGGGGTAAGGCCCGTAGCCAATACAACAACCAATCCACACACCTCTACCAAGAGGCTCACAACCCAAACTCCACCTCTACCGAAGAGGCTCACAACCAATACCACTCCGATCACCTCTACCGAAGAGGGATACAACAAATGAAGGAGGGTTTACAACAATGAGGTTTACAACAAACAACCTCAAACACTTCTCTTTCTTTTTCTCTTATCCTTTTTCCACAAAAACAAGATCCTAATAGTTTAGGATAGAAGATAGCTCAAGTTGGAAACAAGTGTTTTTGGAAACAAGCAACAAAGAAAAACTTCTTGGAAAATCTCTTGTATATGATAGAAAATGAAATACCAAATCAAAATCCCAAAACCTAGTTTTCTTTGATTTCCAAAAAACCAAAACAAATAAAGATTAAAGAGTTAAAGCCCCAAACACTTTTGAAAACTTGTTTAAAAACCTTCTAGAAATCAGAAATTTTTCTCCTTAAAAAACTTGGCCAAAATCCCCAAGAGATGGGGTTTATATAGCCCCTATACAAAACTAGCCGTTAGGCTGAGCTGGCAGCTCTGACAGGCATCGTCGGTCGACCGGCCCGGTCGACCGCCAACGGTCAAAAATGTGACCGTTGGGCAAAAGCGGTCGACCGGCCCGGTCGACCGACGAAACATCTGAGAGCAGAACTCTCATCTCGGTCGACCGGCCCGGTCGACCGTCCCAGAGACTCCAAAACGTGCACAGACTTGTGCACGTCGGTCGACAGTCCGGTCGACCGGCCTATGGTGCGGTCGACCGGTTCCGGTCGACCGACTTGGCCTGTCAGCCAGTCCTCAGTTCTGCACAGATACGGGGATTTGAAAATAGGTCTTTTCACTCAATAAAAATCCCATAAATTCACAGTAAATCTAAAAAATAGTTTTAATCACAATAAAAACTGTTTTTCTAAAAAATATGTTTTTCTAAAAACTGTTTATTCATTTTACTTTGATAACCAAACTTTGTGATAAAAAATTTCAAGACATATATCAATCATATTAATTCATTTTGTGTCTTGCCAATTTTATCAAAAACAAAACTTGTATTTTATCAAACTAGAATTTTTCCAAAACATGAATAGGATAGTCAAAATAAGTTTGTTTAAAAAATTAAGCATGCATGTATAGAATGAAGCAACTATACATATATCAATTTAAAATTGTTTGATAAACTATTCATGAAAACCAAAACTCAATCATAAAACGTGTGTGATTTGTGCACTTGAGCATATCAACTAAACTAAGCTTTACAAATGGATCTAAAAACCTATCTAAACTAGGATACCTAAGTCTTCTTGTCGATCTTCCATCTTCAAGTAGACTCGGTCCAAACTCCGTGATTCTCCAAGTGCAAAGGTATGATCTTTAAGTTTTGGCACCGGAATCATCATGAATAGCTTCTAATCATCTTGTTGAAGCTAATCACCAACTAATATCCTGTTAATGATCTGAAACTTAGAAACACAAGAATATTAGTAAACATAACTACATGAGTTGATCATCATCAAAACTAGAGTGGAAGGCCATTGGGCCAACAGAATACCACCCACCAATCTTGCCCCTACCTGGCCAATTAACTTGTGGTCAGATTCAGATACCCCACGTGGATAGTCTAATCAGTTAGGAGTCGTCTAGGTCTAAGTTTTACCCTAACTTAGGTTAAATTTTTTTCTTTTTATTTATATGCTTTGTTGTTTGTTTTTCTCTTGTTTGTGTTTGACATTTCCTATGTGATATGGCTTATAATTTTTTCAATTTTAATGGTAATCATATTACACCCTACCTCTTTTTCGGATATTACCAACCCGGCATATCATAACTTTAACCAACCTAGTGTGCGGATTGGTCTTATCCGAATCAATATAACCCATCCCCACAATCTTATGACCATAATTATCAGAATAATCCAACTCTCACAGAGTCAATGGAATCACTCCCCCGAGTTCAATTTTTCAACCAACTTGTCCTTCTTATCCACCTTGTCCATAATATTTCCAAGAATCATACTCAGTTCCACCAGTTCAAAATAGAAAATCATCAATCTTGGAAATGAGTATGCGTGAGCCCAAGCAACAATCATAAAATCTGACGGACTCACAATTTCACCATAAATTCTAAAACAAAACTTCATCTTTTCAAGTCCAATCGCAATTAAAATGATGAAACAATCAACTATGAAAAGATGCTTGAAGTCATGACTCCAAGCTCAAATCGCTCGTAATCATGACATAGATATGATGGTCCAAACTCTCCATTCTCACCGTTTGACCATTTCTGATGTCGCTAACTATTCTGTAGAGCCGAAAAATCATGTTATTTTGGAAAACAAGATTCCATTTCAGCACACCCATTTGAACTTTTTCAAACCCCAAATTTTGAAAACGAAATTGATATTTTGGCAAGTTATCCCTTTCCTGAAATTGAGCTTGAGAATGAATATGATCCTGAATCTAAAATTGGTAATTCAATTCTACTTCCTGATTCAATAATGACTCCGGTATCTTCACCTGATTTCAATTTTTTCCGAGTCCACATTGGATCCTGTGCTAACTCATCATGAAATTGAATCGCCAATATTTTATGATCATCTTATTGAACTTGACCAATTCATAATTTTGAAAGTCCCATTGACAAATTGATAAGTTCTCATTTTTATGAAATTGAACTCAATGAGAAATGTGACCTAGATTCTCAAATTCGTTATCCAGTTTAAATTCCTAAATCAATATTGACTCCTGTTTTGTTACCCACTTGAGTAATATTTTAGAGTCAGTTTTGATTTCCACACTGTCATTCTTGAATTTGAATTACCAATATTAAGTCACATTCCGTTGTTGGGAAATGAATGTGGATTTGAGTTTCAACTTCTTGATTTGGACCCACTTCCTGAACTCATCGCGACTCCTGAACCTTTATTTGACTTAAGTCACTTTTTTGAGTCGGTATTAGTTCCCGTACTTTCTAAGTCCAAATCAATCATTTCATCTTTTCACACTCCATTTTGGGACAAAGGTGTTGATAAAATTGACTCTGAAATTAATTATAAAATTTGAAAATTAGATGGGATAAAATTTTATAAAAAAATCATTCATGTATACATCATTTTAGTAGGTTATATTAGAGAGGTTTCTGGTGGATCTCCTCCGAACTCCACGCAAATTCGATTGGGCCAAATTTCGTGGACCAATCAGACCACCACTGTGTAAAGTCACCTAGAGGGAGGGGTGAATAGGTGATGGCTAATATAATGGTCACTTAATGCCAAATAATGCGGAAGTAAAACTATTATGACCTAAACTAAACTCTTACACTAAACACCACGTATAACACAAGAGTGTAGCCGAATTCCCCCGTGAAGGGCTCTGGACTAACTCCTCTAGATTCCCCTAGATAAGGGTTGAGGTGCCGCGTGGCTCTCTTGGTAAATAAAGTGTTAGAACAACCCAAGCATATATCACAATTAAGCACACAAGTATATCAAGCATATAAAGATGAACACAATTTAAGCATGCAAAATATAAATAAGAGACAAAGAGAGAGAGAGAGTGAGCAATCGCAAACACAAGGGATTTGTTTCGAGGTTCGAGCACCCTTACTCTACATCCCCGCCTTCGACACATGAAGGATTTCCACTATGCTTGATCCAATGGATCACTCGGTGCCGCAACACCTACAACTCTCGGACTCCCTAGTCCGTACACACCGCAAGCCCACGGCCGCCGAGGCAGCACCTCAAACAATAAGTTCGCACCAAACTCGAAACAACGCGGACCACGCACGTCCGCCTCTCAAAGAACACAGATGAACTTTGGTGATCACAACTCTTGATCACCTAAAATCCTCTCACAACAAACTCCCTATAGGGTAGATATAGCAATGGATGGCTCAAGTGTTGTGTGAGAAAACAAGGATGGAAATTGTGGAGGAAACTCAAAGAAATCTCTTTTGAACACTCTTGATAAAAACTCTCCTTTTGATTGGAAATATTTGCTCTTAATCAATTGGAGGAAAACCTCTAAATAGTTCAGGAAAAACTGGTGAAAACCCACTTGAAAATCTTCTTGAAAAAACAATGCCAAACCCCCAAATTTATAAGGCTAGAAAAAACTAGCCGTTGGGGTCTGTCAGGCCTGTCGGTCGACCGCCGGCCGACCGGCCAACGGGTCATATTTCAGACCGTTTGAGCCATCAGTCGACCGGTCGGTCAACCGAGCAGGATACAGAGACAAGGCTCTCTGTCCGGTCGACCGCTCGGACGGCCGGGGCCTTTCCAGAGAGCGAGCTCTCTGGACGGTCGACTGGGTCGGCTGGCCGGCCCTCCTCCTGCCAGAATGGCTGTGCACGTCTGTGCACGTCGGTCGACCGCCCGGTCGACCGGCCATAGCCAGGACAGAACTGTAAGGGATTTAAAACTTGGTCTTTTTGATTGAAATAAAATCTCATAAAATATAGAAAAATCTACAAAAATAGTTTTACCATATACTTTGATAAACAAACATGCTTGCACAAAATCAAGGCATGTTATAAATGATTTGAACTATTTTTGTAAGTTGAAAAATTTGCTCAAATGAAAACAGATTTCCAAAACTTGATTTTTCTTAAACTTGTTTTTTCAAAACTTCTCCAAATACAAAAACAAGATATTTAAACAAACTTTGAAAGCATAGGGTGTATGGATTGATCCACTACACAAACATGGTGAAATATCTATGTTTTTGACATAAGCTTTAAACTTGGTTTGGTTAAAAGATATGTAAACTTGAAAACCAAATCCAAACATGTATTTTCTAAATTGAAAATCTTTTCTAAAAACAAACTAAATCAAGAGTGTGTGTGTGTGTATATGAACTTGAGCAATCCACAACTACTTTATCCTTTACATTTTATCTAAAACAAATCTTATAAAAACAAACCTAGACACAAGTCTTCATCTTCTTGAAGTCTTCCCTTGAAGCCTTCTTGACTTGGTCCAAACACCGTGCAAGCTCCAAAACTTGACTTTAAATCCTTGTTGAAGCTATGCACTAATAAGATCTTGATCATAAATCTTTCACTAATTAAACACAAGATCATTAGTAAACATAACTACATGAGTTGATTCATCATCAAAACTAGAGTGATGGGCCTTCGGGCCAACAATCTCCCCCTTTTTGATGATGACAAAAACTCATGAAATTATATATGCATGGATTAAAGTAAAGCTTCAAAGAAGCTCCCCTTAACTCATGCATAACACATAAACAATAAAATGCAATGTATGCTCATAAACATGTATGCAAATGTAAGGAGATAAAACATGCTAACAAGCATAAACACATCAAATTCTTTTTTCTCCTATTTGCAAAGCAAAACATTATGCATAAATAATCTTTTTCACAAAACATGCATATAAGTCCAAAATCTTTCTCCCCTTTTTGTCAATCATCAACAAAGGGGTAAAAAACACAAGCAACAAATTTTTCTCCCCCTTTTGTCATAAACAAAGAGATCAATAAGGGTCAAATCAAACATATCAATAAAAGGTTATATGCGATATACATTCATGAAGAGGAAAGTTAAGTAACTTCCCTACACATATACATTACATGAAAGAGGGATGACAAGCCCTAATTCACATAACGTATAATATTGTAATGCATAAGAGGAGATATGAAGCTCCCCCTATACACGTGTATCACATAAAGAAGAGTTGTCAAGCTCCTCAATATACAATACACTCAACATGAATCTATATGTAGAAGAGATGTTAAGCTCTCCTTGCATATAGGCAATGCAACTAAAATTTTGAATTTTTTTTATAAAACAAAATTTTGAATTTTTCTTTCTTAAAACAAATTTTGAGATATCAAATAAACACAATTTTTTAATTTTGATATCAATTTTAAAACATAATGCATAAGCTTAAAAAAAAATTGAATTAAGGCTTAGCAAAAACAAAGTTTGTGCTTTTAAACATGTAAATCGATTTTAACTCAAGCACAAAACAAATCAATATATGTATGAAAAATGAGTATATCAATTGAAATTTATACATACATATATAAGAAAACAAAATATGAGTATTTAAAAAAAATAGAGTCAAATTGATACAATTGAAACGATTCAATGATACCAATTGAAACAATAATAGGATCATGTGTATATCTCATAAACATTGAAGAATAAATAAATAGTTAAATTAATTTTTGAAAAACTAGTTAAAGATCTTCAAAAACATGAAACCAAGTCATATGTATTTCATGAATCATACCAAATACACAAGAGATGACACTCAAAATCGATTAAGCTCATAAAAAGTGTTCATGAATCGAAGTCATGACAAAACAAATGAAGTATGAGTGTACAAGAATCATGTATATAGCATTTTCATGAAAATAGTCATTAAGGCTCAAAATGTAAATTCATTTT